>PVKP010025158.1:0-34041 GCA_004027715.1 Plecturocebus donacophilus | reverse complement strand
CATGGGGAAGCTAACCCTACTGGAGCATGGCAGGTGACCAAGTAGGAAAACTAGGGATTATCTCATTTGCATATAGTTTGCTACCTTCAGTTGGTTAAGTTTCAGTGCATAGAATAGAAAACATTAAAGTTAGAAGAGACCTTAACTAGCCCAACACCCACCTTGTACAGAAAAGAAATTGAGGCCAGATGTGGTGGCTTATGCCTGTAATCTCAGCACTTTGGGAGGCTGAGGCTGCCGATCACCTGAGGTCAGGAGTTCAAGACCAGCCTGGAGAACATGGTGAAACACCATCTCTACTAAAAATACAAAACTTAGTTGGGTGTGGAGAGAGCTGCCTATAATTCCAGCAACTCTGGAGGCTGAGGCAGGAGAATCACTTGAACCCAAGAAGCAGAGGTTGGGGTGAGCTGAGATCATGCCATTGCATTCCAACCTGGGGAACAAGAGTGAAACTCCATCTCAAATTAAAAAAAGAAAGAAAGAAAGGAACAGAAATTGAGTCCCCTAAAGAGTGGTAACTACTTATGGAGAATTGCATCAGTGATTAGAAGAACAGCCAATGCCCTTTCCATGTCATGTGGATAGATGACCACTCTTTTGTAGATTTCTATAGCTTAACGGATACTGAAAAAGAGAAAATGGGTATCATTGTTTAGCTCATTTATACCAAAATTCAAGCTACATATTCCCATAAGAGGTTAGTAATAGTAATGGCATCTTTTATACAAAGGACAGCATAACAAGATATAATACGTGTACTTATAAATGTATTAATTTATCATAAGTTATATATATATCTACTTGTTTCTAAGAAAGAATTCACTCTTTTCACTTTAACTTTTAACAGTAAAATACATATAAGATAGAATAGTTAAAAAAAATAAAGATGAATAAGTGAGACTAGTAGCATATCAACTGAGGAACACAGGAGATAATTAAGTCAGAAAAATAGCATAAGATAATAAGTGTTAAATTTAACTCTGAGATTCTTAACAGCCAATGCAAAAAGGAAAGATAATGGGTTAAAAAGTCATCTGCTATCTGTTAAAGGAACCATTCCAGTTCTTCCAGTGAAAGTTTCCCGGTGAGTAATTACAAGAGGACTTTATTGCATGGGTTTTTCTTCAAAGGATACTGAATAATGCAACAGACAATGCCTTTGATACCATCATATAGAAGATGCAAAAATGCTCTTCATGTGCCAAATTAAAATATTCACTTGAATAGAAGTACAATATTAAATTCTGTGAAGGCTTTTTTGAATTATATGTGTACGTTGATATAAGGGAGTTGTCACAAAGAAAGCAAACATGGAGAGGAAAATGATGTGGTCAGGAAGTAATATTTTAGACTCCGGGTGCTTCTTCTGAAGCAAATGGGCTGAATATGAACAGTTGCACAACTAAGTGTGGAAGTTCAAGTCTCCTTCAGAAGCCTCTAGTAAGTTGATAATGATGAGAACTGAGCCCTCATTTACAACTTTGTAACCTCACAGTACTGTCTACCTTGAGTAGTCACAGGAATTTTGAATGCTACTCTTCTTGACGTGTTTTCAAACTGAGAAACCAGGGACACAGCACAGTTAAAAAGCATCGTTTTAAGAAGTGAGTACCATAGCTTACCAAAACAGGCAACTCTTCACTTGTCTCAAGGTATGTGGTTAAAAACCACCACTTTCAAGTCTGAGGAACTGGAGTATGGGGTATTGTCTGGCAGAGTAACCAGTGAGCTGAGCTGTCTGGGAGGAGCAGAGGGGAGACGGCAGGTCTAGGGAAGCCTCTTCAAGCTTGTGCCAGTGCTGATTCACAGGCCCACTCTTGTGGGGCTGGAGCAATAGTGCAAATGAAAGCCCACGTTCTGTTTGTGAAACTATTTTAAAGTTATAAATCAAGCTAACCAACAATAGATAAAATATCTCCTATCCTTCTACTTTCATAAATGTACCCTAAGAATGGACTAGAAGGCCAGGCTCAAATTTAAAACCTCAAATTCTGTGAATAACACAATCAGCCCCTTCTCTTCTCACCTTGACTTTTACTCTCATTGCAAAGGGCCTCATGCACATGTGTGTGAACATCCTAGCCTGCATGCCCAAGAAATTTTGCTATCCTCTCTCCAGACAGCTAGAACGCTACCCCTTAGGCCTGCACATCCCTGGAGATGCACAAAGCAGAGCAGAGTTCACCCTAGAGAAGAAGGACCCAGGTGGCAGGAGTGCAGACGGCTTGAAAGCAAGCGCAGGACATCTGGGCAAGGAATTCTGGGATCCCAGGTACTTAGAGACAGGAAATGGGCTCCACGTGGACACACACATCTCTTAGGCCTGGCAGACTCCTCATCTTATGAAGAATGTGCAGCCAGAAGCAGGTCATAAAAAAGCCCTCTAGCCTTGGTCTGAAGGTGGTGGTGAGGAACAACTAAACACTGGTTGTAAGAACAATCTAAGGGCAAAATCTGCCCACCAGCATTCCCCTCCTCAGCTCCATTGTGCATCGGAGTTGATTCAGCCAATCTGGCTCCCTGATACGGACCTTGTCGTTGAATTTCATTACTCTATACAAGTCCTTCCTAAAGCTGCACCATAGGACTTTGAGATTCTTCACCCATGGAAGAGAATCTAGCATCCTCGCCCATGAGAACTCCCCCAAAATCCAGAACGCTCACCCTTGCTCGCTTTGTCTCCCACAGCAGCTCCTCTGGCTCCATGCTTCAGGCCCAGTGTTTGCCCAGGCTACTCCATCCCACCTGTGTAGCCTGCCACCCACCATTCAGGACAGCGCTTGGCTCTGTCCAGGGTGCTGTTCACAGGGTCTGGTTACTCTGGATGTTGTAGCAATCTTCACTACAAGTCAGTCCCTTGGGTCTGCCTCATTCAGACCCCTCTTCTTAATAACACCGAAAATATTTCTTTATCTTGGGATTTTACAATGACAAAAAAAAAATGAATGAGTTAAGGGTACAGACTTTCAACTAGACTTGAGTTTGAAACCCAGGTCTTCCACTTACTAGCTTTGTAAACTGCAACAAGTTACTCAAACTTCCTAAGCTTTAATTTCACCATCTAAAAAATAAAGAGATAATACTCACTTGGTATACTTGCCATAAGAATTAGATAAACTGTCGGGACATGGTGGCTCACGCCCGTAATCCCAGCACTTTGGGAGGCCAAGGCAGATGAATAACGAGGTCAGGAGATGGAGACCATCTGGCTAACACGGTGAAAACCCGTCTCTACTAAAAATACAAAAAATTAGCCGAATGTGGTGGCATACGCCTGTAGTTCCAGCTACTCAGGAGACTGAGACAGGAGAATCACTTGAAACAGGGAGGCAGAGGTTGCAGTGAGATGAGATCGCACCACTGCACTCCAGCCTGGATGACAGAGCAAGACTCTATTAAAAAAAAAAAAAAAAAAGAATTAGATAAACTGATGTATGTAAAATACTTAGTTCAGTACCTGGCACGTCGGAAATGTTTCATAAACATTGAGGCCCTTCCTTCAAAACTATTATTAAGGAGGTCATCTCCTCCAAAATCTATAGATCTTCCTTCTAAGTCTGGGTTTTCAGTTTAGCATTCAGGGCCCTTTGGTAGTTGCCTCTGTCCTCATCTCTTGTCTGTCCCTGAGATGACTTTCTTGTTTCTGCCAAGTAATTTTCATACAAGTGACTCATACTTTCTGTCCTCCATGGCTCTGTTATTCCAGCTGCAGTGTGTTCAGCCCCTGGCCTGTTCTTGCCATTGGACCTCCTCTCTCCAATACCAGGTCTCATCCATCTTAAGCCCTACCTTAGGACTCACCCCTTCCAAAGAGCCAATGGCTGCCTTCTCTTTGCATTTTCCTTTCTACAAGTGGTAGACTGTATTTCTGACAATAGCTGCAGCTGACCTCTCTGATCCCACATCCTCTGTAGCAATGTGACCTTGCCAAAACGTGAAGTCTATTTCTTCTCCCCCTGAACCTAGATGGACTCTGATTGCTTTAGCCAATAGAATGGTGGTCAGATGTGGCTTCCAGGATTTCTGAGCCCAGGACTTAGGACTGTTAGCTTCCATGTTATACCTCAGAATGCTTACCCTGTGTTAGGCAAATTGCTTTTTTGGAAACCCAACCACCCTGAGACTTCCATACAATAAGGAAGTTCAAGCTAGCCATGCGGAAAGCCCATTTGGAGAGAGAAGGATGCCTGCCAGCCCCCAGCTGTGTTAGCCATCTGTGGCAGCCAGCCTCCAACATGGTGTCAGTGATCTCCATCTCCTGGTATTCATATTCTTGTCTGGTCTCCTCTGATATAGTACCAGGATTGGTCTGTGTGACCAATAACATATGGCTGAAGTATTTGTTAGTATATCACTTCCAAGGTTAAGGTATAAAATACTGCTCTCTCTCTCTCTCCTCACTTGCTCTGGAGCAGTCTAGCTCTCATGGAAGTTAAGTAAGTTGTCAAAACTCACTCACAGCTAGTAACCCAGATTCAAGTTCAGGCTGCAGGGTTTCAAAGCCCAGATAATTAACCACTGCACTCTCTACCTCTTTTAGGAAAATTTAGGAGACCCAAAAATATACTTCTCTTATTGCTTAGTAATAATGGAATCTTTGCCCCCTCCCTATGTCCTGAATGATATTGCCTAGATTTTTTTCTCGGGTTATGGTTTTGTGTTTTACATTTAAGTCTTTAATCCATCTTGAGTTAATTTTTGAATAAGGTGTAAGAAAGGGGTCCAGTTTCAATTTCTGGCATATGGCTTACCAGTTTTCCCAGAACCATGTATTAAATAAGGAATCCTTTCCCCATTGCTTGTTTCTTTCAGGTTTGTCAAAGATCAGATGGTTTTAGATGTGTGGTCTTATTTCTGAGATCCCTATTCTGTTCCATTGGCCTATGTGTCTGTTTTTGTATCAGTACCATGCTGTTTTGGTTACTGTAGCCTTATAGTATAGTTTGAAGTTGGGTAGCATGATGCCTGTAGCTTTGTTCTTTTTGCTTAGGATTGTCTTGCTATACGAGCTCTTTTTTTTGTTTCATATGAATTTTAAAATAGTTTTTTCCAATTCTATGAAGAATGTCAGTGGTGGTTTCATGGGAATAGCATTGAATCTATAAATTACTTTGGATAATATGGTCATTTTCATGATATTGATTCTTCCTATCAATGGGCCTCATTTCATTTTTCTTTGCTGATATGCATTGAGCAAATTAGCTGCAGTCTTAAGTCAATCAAATAAATTAATCGATTATGACCCAGAATGCTGCTTTTGGGTTAAGATGTTTGTCCTCTTATATGCTGCTAATGCCAAGGTTTGGTTGCTTTGAACTTCATTATTTAAATCTATTTTATTTTGCTTCCAGGTATGAGTGTTAATAGCATGGTAACTTGCTGTTCACTTCTCAATTGACTCTTGTTTGCAAGGCCACCTGTGCCACACTGTGTGGGGGTTAAAAGAAGCTGTGTTGAAGAGAGTTCCTGCCTACAAAAAGCTTAAATCTAGTGATGGTTAAAAGGTTTAGCAGGCTCTCTGGGTGGAACATGGGGAGGGGTAAAAAGGAATTCATTCATTCTCCAAATACTTTTAGAGCATCTATGATGTTGGAAGTGCCAGGCATTTGGAACTCATCAGTGAACAAAACAGACAATGAGTCTGTAGAGCTTATTATAGTTGGAGGAGACAGGCGTTAAATCACAAGGTTAATGTATGACAGTTATCTCCCACTGGAAGGTGACATGTATTCACAAAAAATTAGACCAGGTTGAGGGGGAAGGAAGTGTCTTCATAAGTCAGGCTCTTCACAGGCACTCTGGATTATCAGAATAATCCAATCCTATAATTGGAAAAACAAGAAAATTCAGGTTTAGGGAAACTAAGTCACTTTGATCTTTATAATCTAAAGGCCACCCCGTCACTATGCCATGTGATATGGTACAGTTCTAAAATAAAGACACAAGCAAAGTTCAATGGAAGCAAATAAGAAAGCAGTGAATTCTGAAGGGGCTTTTCAGAGTCTTGAAAGAGGAGAGGGAAGATGATCCAAGAGAGAACTCAGAATACATTTGTATATGTCTATTTCAAAACGTTGACTTTTCAGCTCAAATCCACATGATTGTGTGAAAGTCTTACTATCTCCAACATGAAAATGCAAAAGGTTTTCCGACTGAATGGGAACTTATTTACTAAAAGCCAACTGAATTCCACAGCACTGCAACATTCAAATAAAATGCCAAGACATAAAGCAGTGCTCTCATAATGAGGAACAGAGATGCCAGGTCAGCATTTTTTAAATGAAAAAAAAAAAAAAAAAAAAAAAAAAAAAAGGCCTGTGGCTCTGAGCCAGAAAGACTTCTTCCAAAAAGGAGGCGGCTGGGGCCCAAGCCCCTACTGGGGTCTCTCAACAGCAGTAACTGCTCTCAGATGGCCTTTCCACAGCAGTAACTCTTCAGGCCTTGGGATAGGTTGCACTATGACTGCCCTTGCTCATTCATTGTCTGTCACAGAGCTCTGCCCATGGCTTCACCCATTATGGAAATTGGGCTATTTTTTTTCAGGCCTGTCTTTATTAATTGTAATGCTTTGGCTATCTTCCAAACCATTTCCTTAACTGAGTACTTATATGCATTTCCTGAAGAATGTGAATTCAATTTTTTCCATTATCTGATTCATGTTCTTCTTAAGTTGGATGGCCTTTTTTCTAACGTGTTTAATAATAGTTTTCTTTTTGTATGGTTTTGATTGAAATGTAATGCACATCCAGAGAAGTACAAAAATCATAAGAGTACAGAAAGCTTGATGAATGTTCACAAAGTGAACACACTTAGATAGCCAGCACCTAAATTAAGAAACAGAATCTCCCCAGCCCCCCAGAAGCCCACTTCTCCCTCTCCCATCACTGTTTCCCACCCTCAAGGGTAACCTATGATTTAACTTCTAATAATAGTGATTAGCTTCACCTGATTAGAAATTTATATAAATATAAGTGGAATCATATAGTATGTATTCCTTGTGTGCATCTTATTTTACTCAACATTATGTTTGGCTATGCAGTTGCCAGTGCCTGCAGTTTGTGTATTCTCAAATTCTATAATGGCTCCGTAGTGTGAATAGACCACAAGGTATCTATTTATTCTGCTGCCGATGGCATTTGGGTTGTTCCCAGTTTGGGGCTAAACTATTTAGCTGATCGCTTTAAATTAGTGAAACTTATATATGATTGAGAAGAAAAAAATTATGCTATGAATGTATATTCGATCATTATGAGCAGAATTCTAACTTCAAAAATTTATGCTAGACAGTAAGCTCCTTGAAAACAAGGTCTAGATAGAAGAAATAAGTTCAAGAGATCTACTGTATAACATAGGGATTATAGTTAACAATATATTGTATTCTTGAAAAATTCTAAGAGAGTGGATGTGAAGTGTTCTCACCACAAAAGTGATAACTAATTGAGGTAATGCACATATTAATTAGTGACATTTTGTCATTCCATAATGTATATATACTTCAAAATGTCATGTTATACACAATAAATACATATAATTTTTTCTGTTGATTGAATTTTTTTAAAGAACTATTGGAGAGAGAGAGATTATGGGAATTGGTTCATGTGATTATGAAGGCTAAGAAGTCCCATAATCTGCCATCTGCAAACTAGAGAATCAGAAAAGCCAGTGGCATAATTCAGTTCAAGCTGTAACAATTCAGAATTGTGCCAGGAAAAACAGTAAAGCCATAGTGAATCTTTAGTTTGGAAATATGTGATTTTCTTCTTGTTCATCAAATATAGATAAGTTGCTTCTCTTAGGGAAAGCTACAGGAACGAATGCCTTCAAAATTTCTTGTTATTGACAGGAATAAAAAATAATGACAAGCGAGCTAGATTACACATAAAGTATTAATACATATAAAAATTTAAAATGTTTTTAGTTTTCAAAATTAAAAGTTTAGTCAACAGAAAGAAAAATTAAACAAGGAAAATGTGCAGTAAATGTAACATGTAAAAAGTATCTTTATAAAATATTTGTAGAAAACATTAACAAAAATGTAGACCTTAATAATCTATGAATAAAATATTCACAGAAAAGTTATGTAACTGCTTCGTTAATATTAAAAAATGTTCAACTACAATAATAATAAAGAAATACTAGTAAAAACAACAGAAAAACATTTATTTGATCAAGTCAGCAAATGTATTTAGGTGATAATACTCAGAGATGTTGAAGATGGACATGGTAACAGTGTAGATGAGAAACTCAATTAGTATAATCTTCTTGGGTTTAATTTTAAAAGTATGTGTCAAATACATGTTTATTACTTTATACAATAATTCTACTTCTGTAAATCTATTCTAAGTGTTCAAAAATTTAGCAAAACTTATTGAACAAAAACTTAACCATCAGTGCTACTTAAACAGTAAAAACCACTCAAAATTAGAAGAATTATTATGTATTCTATTCAATACAATTATAAAAAATAATGTTTACATAATTTGCGATATAACAGAAGAGCTCTATAATAATGTTAAGTGGGGGGGCAGGTCATAAAAATACAACATGGTTGCAATCATGCAAAAAACTTTGTTAAAAACTAACTTTTATAAATTCATAAAAATCTAACCATCACACCCCAAAAACAAACAAAATATATCAAAATAGCAAACAAACAGTGGTTTCTTGGTGGTAGGACTAGGAATAAGGTTTTCCTCCTTTCAACTTATCCATGATTGTATTCATTCTTTGGATGATAATAAGGATATTTACTTTTCATATTAGAACAATTTGAGGGTAATAATTGAAATAGTAAACTGGTGAGGAAAGGATGAGGAAGAGCTTTTTAGAGTCAGGACTTCCACACATTCCATACCACACTCTGTATTATGGCTCAGCCTGAAAGGCTTGCAAGGTGTCTTAATTCCTAATTTTTCAATATGGGCCAAAAAGTAGAACACTCAAGAACTTCAGGGAGCTATTGTGGATTCTAAAATCTGTAACAAGCATCCATGCCTGAAGAAAGCTGACCTTTTTATTTCAAGTGTCATTTGTCTTTTCAGCTCAACAAACACTTCAGGTCACAAGTCTATGTCACTTTGCTCATCAAAACTCCCAACTGACACAAGCTCTGTGATACAGAGCTAGTCTCTGGAATTGAAATAAGAGAAATATATTTTTAGTCCAGAACATATGAGCCATCGGACCAAATATCAGATACTTTGATCCTATGGTTCTGGAGGTCCATATCATTCAGCTTTTAGTTATGGACTGGGAGAAAGTGAATTGATTAATGTGTGATAATTCATGGTCTGTTTTTATCAAAGCCAAACTAGTCAAAGATCAAGTGTGAATTTTCATTGTCCATAATCACTTTGTAGGAAATGACACTATGATGACTTTCTCCTTTACAATTAAAAAAAAAAAAAAAGATTCTATCACTACTTTTGGTTTGGAGCTATCATTTTTTCAAACATCCATGGTGTTTTTTGTTTGGATTGGTTTGGTTTTTAGGCAATTCAATTGTGCTTCCTTAATAACAGTTCTCTCTTAATGTTGAGATAAGCTTTGAGGAGGCAGTGTCAGTGTTTATCTTGAAGAGATCACTGGATTCTGGGTTCACACAGCTTTGTGACTAGCAAGCCAAAAGTACTACTCTCAGTTTCTCTTGTCCATAAGAAAGTTCATATATCTGCCCTACAAATCTCGTAGGATGTGGTGAAGATCAAATATAATATTATATATTAGGATACTACATAAATGAAAATTAATAATAATTTATGATTTTTTTAAGATTGAAGTAAATTTGTTGTTGTTGTTGTTTTACTTTAAGTTTCAGGATACATGTGCAGAACATGCAGGTTTGTTACATAGGTATACACATGCCATGGTGGTTTGCTGCAGCCATCAAGCCAGTCATCTTGGTTTTAAGCCCTGCTTGCATTAGGTATCTGCCCTAATGCTCGCCCTCCCTTTACCCACAACCCCCTGATAGGCCCCAGTGTATGTTGTTCCCCTCCCTGTGTCCATGTGTTCTCGTTGTTCAACTCCCACTTATGAGTGACAACATTCGGTGTTTGGTTTTCTTTCCTATGTTAGTTTGCTGAGGTTGATGGCTTCCAGCTCCATCCATGTTCCTGCAAAGGACATGATCTCATTATTTTATGGCTACACAGTCGTCCATGGTGTATATGTGCCACATTTTCTTTATCCATTCTGTTATTGATGGGCATTTGAGTTTGTTCCAAGTCATTGCTATTGTAAATAGTGCTGTAATAAACGTGTGCATGTATCTTTATAGCAGAATGATTTATATTCCTTTGGGTATATATGGTATTTCTGGTTCTAGATTCTTGAGGAATCACCACACTGTCTTCCACAATGATTGAACTAATATACATTTCCACCAATAGTGTAAAGGCATTCCTATTTCTCCAAAGCCTCATCAGCATCTATTGTTTCTTGACTTTTTAATTATCACCATTCTGACTGGCATGAGATATTACCTCATTGTGGTGTTGGTTTGCATTTCTCCAATGAGCAATGATGTTGAGCTTTTTCTATGTTTGTTGGCCGCATAAATGTCTTTTTTTGAGAAGTGCCTGTTTATATCCTTCGCCCATTTTTTAATGGGGTTGTTTTTTTTTCTTGTAAATTTGTTGAGTTTCTTGTAGATTCTGGATATTAGACCTTTGTCAGGTGAGTAGATTGCAAAAGTTTTCACCCATTCTTTAGGTTTCCTGTTCACTCCAGTGATAGTTTCTTTTGCTGTGCAGAAGTTCTTTAGTTTAATTAGATCCCATTGGTCAATTTTTTCCTTTGTTGCCATTGCTTTTGGTGTTTTAGTCATGAAGTCTTTGCCCATGCCTATGTCCTGAATGGTATTGCCTAGGTTTTCTTCTGGGGTTTTTATGGTTTTGGGTTTTACATTTAAGGCTCTAATCCATCTTGAGTTAATTTTTGTGTAAGGTGTAAGGAAAGGGCCTAGTTTCAATTTTCTGCATATGTCTAGCCAGTTTTCCCAACACTATTTATTAAATAGGGAATGCTTTCCCCATTGCTTGTTTTTGTCAGGTTTGTTGCAGATCAGGTGGTTGGAAAAGTGTGGCGTTATTTCTGAGGCCTCTTTTCTGTTCCATTGGTCTATATATCTGTTTTGGTACCAGTACAGTGCTGTGTTGGTTACTGTAGACTTGTAGTATAGTTTTATGTCAGGTAGCGTTATGCCTTCAGCTTTGTTCTTTTTGCTTAGGATTATATTAGCTATATATGCTCTTTTTTTGGTTCCACATAAAAGTTAAAGTAGTTTTTTTTAATTCTGGGAAGAATGTCAATTGTAGTTTGAATCTACAAATTACTTTAGGCAGTATGGCCATTTTCATGATATTGATTCTTCCTATCCATGAGGATGGAATGTTTTTCCATTTGTCTGTGTATCCTCTTATTTCCTTGAGCAGTGTTTTGTAGTTCTCTTTAAAAAGGTCCTTTACATCCCTTGTAAGCTGTATTCTTAGGTATTTTATTCTCTTTGTAGCAGTTGTTAATGGGAGTTTACTCATGATTTGGCTCTCTGCTTGTCTATTGTTGGTGTATAGGAATGTTTGTGATTTTGGCACACTGATTTTGTATGCTGAGACTGCTGAAATTGCTTATTAGCTTAAGGAGATTTTGGGCTGAGACAATGGGGTTTGTAAAATATAGAATCATGTCATCTGCAAACAGAGACAATTTGACTTCCTCTCTTCCTATCTGAATATGCTTTATTTCTTTCTCTTGCTTGATTGCCCTGGCCAGAACTTCCAATACTATATTAAATAGGAGTGGTCAGAGAGGGCAACCTTGTCTTGTGCTAGTTTTCAAAGGGAATGCTTCCAGCTTTTGCTCATTCATTATGATATTGACTATGGGTTTCTCAAAAATACCTCTTATTATTTTGAGATATGTTCCATCAATACCTAGTTTATTAAGAATTTTTAACATAAAGTGATGTTGAATTTTATCGAAGGCCTTTCTGCATCTATTGAGATAACCATGTAGTTTTTGTCATTGGTTCTATTTATGTGATGGATTACCTTTATTAATGTGTGTTTGTTAAACCAGCTTTGCATCTCAGGGATGAAGCTGACCTGATCATGGTGGATAAGCTTTTGATGTGCTGCTGGATTCCATTTTCCAGTATTTTATTGAAGATTTTGGCATGAATGTTCATCAGGGGTATTGGCCTGAAGTTTTCTTTTTTGTTGTGTCTCTGCCAGGTTTTGGTATCAAGATGATGCTGGCCTCATAAAATGAATTAGGGAGGAGTCCCTCTTTTTCAATTGTTTGGAGTAGTTTCAGAAAGAATGGTACCAGGTCCTCTTTGTAAGTCTGGTAGAATTCAGCTACTAATACATCTGGTCCTGGGCTTTTTTTTTTTTTTGGTGGGTAGGCTATTAATTACTGCTTCAATTTCAGAACTTGTTATTGGTCTATTCAGAGATTCAACTTCTTCCTTGTTTAGTCTTGGGAGGGTGTTTGTGTCCAGGAATTTATCCATTTCTTCTAGATTTTCTAGTTTATTTGCATAAAGGTGTTTATAGTATTTTCCGATGGTAATTTGTATTTCTGTGGGATCAGTGGTGATATCCTTTTTATCATTTTTTATTGTGTCTATTTGATTCTTCTCTCTTTTCTTCTTTATTAATCTGGTGGTCTATCTATTTTGTTAATCTTTGCAAAAACCAGCTCCTGGATTCATTGATATTTTTAAGTTTTTTTCTGTGTGTGTCTCTATCTCCTTCAGTTCTGCTCTGATCTCAGTTATTTTTTGTCTTCTGCTAGCCTTTGGATTTGTTTGCTCTTGCTTCTCTAGTTCTTTTAATTATGATCTTAGGGTGTCGATTTGAGATCTTTCCAGCTTTCTGATGTGGGCATTTAGTACTATAAATTTCCCTCTTAACACTGCTTTAGCTGTGTCCCAGATATTCTGGTATATTGTCTCTTGGTTCTCGTTGGTTTCAAAGAATGAAATAAATTATAAATAAAATTAGCTTTGTAATATAACTGGAGCTGCAGCTCTTTGTTCATATGCTCAATATCCAAAGTTTGGATTTTGTTTCTGCTGTTAACTAGATATGCGACCTTAAACAAGCTATTTAAATGTTTTTGTTTTCTCACCTCTAATGTATATTATCCATGGGTTTTGTGAGTATTGTATTGTACATTATATTATTTGTAAAAGCACAGAGAAATGTGACTGAGTACAATTATTATTATCATAATTATTCTGGGTTAAGTGAAGTTAAGGCTTCACCAATGGGACTAATATTTTTGATCAAGGTTTATGGCCAACCTGAAATATTATGGCAAACAGAAAATCTTTTTCCTTGAAACAGGGTTAGTGTTTATGAAAAATTTGAATTATTCAGTAATTTCCTTTTCCTGTATCCTTTATTTAACAATGATGTACTTCATAGGGACTATGTAATGTCCATTTCTTTATTTTAGAGGGAACTTTTTTAAAAGATGTAGTTAAAACTTGTTTAACACAGAGATACTACTATGGCATATTTGATTTCTTCTCTCATTTGCATTTATATATTTAATAAATCGACTTTGAGCTGGGCATTATATCTGGATTAATGCCAGAGGTGCAGGTGCAGACAGAAAATTGGCTATGGTGAGAGGAAAGATACCCAAGGAGAGTCCTAGAACTGTATCTACACCTGAGCTTCCTTAATTGAAATGACCATGAATAACACAGGCAGGGTCTGGATCTGAGGTGAGAATTATGCCCTGTTCCAAAGGAAATCCATTTCAGATCTTTGATGTACCTTGGGGTGCACCAAATTCCCCCATCAACGCTGGAACAAACTTGTCACAACACTTGGGTATTCTACTGCCAGAGCAGCTCTGAGCTCACTGTCTTCTATCCAATCCTGACTTACATTCCTGAAGCCAGCTCAGAACAAAGTCAGGTTTATTCGCTCCAACTATCACACCTGATTAAATTCTCATTTCTATGGAGCAACAGCTTAGAGTGAAGAGAAATAAATGTTGGCAAAGACATACTTATAACTGCTTATTAGAATAGAGGCATAGACTAAGAATCTCTTAAGATCTGAAGGAGAATATTCCAGGTGCTGAACATTCTATCTTTTCATTATTACAAAATCAAATTTGGAAGAGAATAAATTGGGAGATAATTTGCCTTATAATAAGAATGTGACTAGAAGTTAGATTTCAAAATTAGTATCACTAAGCAAATCTAATCACAGTTTACAATATAAGAATAGTTCATGATTCCTTCAGAGTATGAAGTACATGTAGATTTTATAAAACTCTATTATAATAACATTTTATAATACTTTACCATGATCTTTCACATTTATTCAAATTTGGAATGCTTTAGAATGAATGTATACATATCTTTAGAGATATTGAACACTTGATTCCAGACCACTAAAATAAAGCAAATAATGCCATAAGAGTCATGTGCCTTTTTTTGGTTTCCCAGTGCATATGTTTATACTATAATCTAGTCTATTAAGAATGCAATAGCATTATGTCTAAAAAGTACTTTAATTAAAAGATATTTTATTGCTAAAAAATGCTAACAATCATCTGAGCCTTCAGGGAGTTGTAATCTTTTTGCTGGGGAGGGATCTTGCCTCAATGTTGATGGCTGCTGACTGATTTCGGTGGTGATTGCTTCTGGGTTCCCGAGAGGCCAGCACGTCTGCTGGGGACTCTTGGCCAGCAAGAGGGTCCCAACCTGAATAGGGGAGTGCGCAGGGAAAAAGAGTAGACAGGCAAGCGGGATCTGGAGGACTGAATAAGCAATGCTTAAACAGCAGTGCTTAAACAGCAACTTTATTGTGCACATAGTTAGTATATATATTTTTTGCCTATGGTAATTATAGAAACAAATACCATAGTAATTACAGAAACAAATACCATTGTCTTATACATGAAAGGGAACAGAAAGTCCTTGGGATACAAGCTCAGGCAACAGATAAGAATAATAGAATCAGATACCTTAATCAGGTACAATCAAGTCACACAGGTGGGTCTCATTAGCAGATGGATATCATTATCGGGGTGAGGAAACCTATAGTTAAAAAGTTAATAATCTATACAAGGCACCAGAGAGGCAGTAAACCTATTAGCTTTGCAAACAGCAATCACAAGAACAAGCACAGGACCTAACAATAGCAGGTAAACAAAGTCATAGACACAATGTCTTCTCAGACCACATAGGCATCACATCATCATCTAGCAAAGTTATTTTCATATCTCCTTTGATTTCAGTTCCGGCTTTCCCATAGCTCGACTGCCTCCAACGGGAAACTGCGTCCGGGCTCAAGCTCACCATATGGCGAGGCCCAATTCCAAGGGGCCTCACATGGGAACGTTCCCCACAATTGCTGAAAGCTGAGGTATCTGTGACAATTTCTTAAAATAAAATAACAATAAACGTTGCTGCATAAGTGGACTCTTCCTTTCACAAAGGATTTCTCTGTAGCATGTGATGATGTTTGATAGCATTTTACCCACAGTAGAACTTCTTTCAAAACTGAGGCCAGTCCTCTCAAACCCTGCTTTATCAACTAAGTTTACATTCCATTGTAAATCCTTTGCTGTCATTTCAACAACGTTCACAGCATCTTCACTGGGAGGAGATACCCTCTTAAGAATTCTTTTGTTTTTTTTTTTGTTTTTTTTTTGCTCATCCATGAGAAGCAATTTCTCATCCATTCAAGTTTTATCATGACATTGTAGCAATTCAGTCACATCTTCAGGCTGCTCCACTTCTAATTCTAATTCTCTTGCTATTTCCATCACATCTGCAGTTACTTTCTCCACTGAAGTGTTGAACCCCTCAAAGTCATCCATGAGAGTGGGTATCAATTTCTTCTAAAGTCCTGTTCATGTTGATATTTTGACTTCCTCCCATAAATCATAAATATTCTTTAATGGCATCTAAAATGAAAGATTATTTCTACAAGATTTTCAATTAACTTTGCTCAGAACTTTCAGAGGAATCACTATCTATGGCATCTAGAGCCATATAAAATACACTTCTTAAATAGTAAGACTTGAAAATTGAAGTGACTCTTTGATTTATGGGCTGCAGAATGGATGTTGTGTGAAGGCAAGAAAGCAACATTAATCTCCTTGTATATCTCCATCAGAGCTCTTGGGTAACTAGGTGCATTGTCAACGAGAAGTAATATTTTGAAAGAAAAACGTTTTTCTGAGCTGTAGGCCTCAACAGTGCACTGGAAACATTCAGTAAACCATGCTGTAAACAGATGTGCTGTCGTTCATTGTTATTCCATTTATAGAGTACAGGAAGAGTAGATTGAGCATAATTCTTGAGGATTCTATGATTTTTGAATAGTCAATGAGCATTGGCTTCAGCTTAAAGTCGCTAGCTGCATTAGCCTCTAATGAGAGAATCAAATTCCCCTTTGAGCCAAGCATTGACTTCCCCTTTCTGACTGGGCAAGTCCTAGATGGCATCCTGTTCCAAGAGTTATTTAGTGTAGCGACCTTCATCGATGATCATGATCTTGGCTAGATCTTCTGGACAACTTGCTGCAGTTTCTACACCAACACTTTTACTAGCACTTTTGTGTAAGTGCAGCGTCATCTTGTACTTTTCAATGTTGGAAGCAGCTTCTTAAACCTCTTGAACAAACAACTTCTGCTGGCTTCAAACTTTACTTCTGTAGCTTCTTCACTTCTCTGAGCTTTCATAGGATTGAAGAGAGTTATGGCTTTGTTCCAGATTGGGCTTTGACTTAAGGCAATGTTGTGGTGGCTGGTTTGATTTTTTCTCTAAACCACAGAATCTTTTTCCATATCAGCAATAAGTCTGCTTTGCTTTCTGATCATTTGTGTGTTCCCTGGAGTAGCTCTTTTAATTCCCTTCAATAATTTTTACTTTGCATTCACAACTTGGCTAACTGTGGTGCAAGAGGCCTAGCTTTTAGCCTGTATCTCAGCTTTCAACATGACTTCTTCATAAAGCTTAATAATTTCTAGCTTTTGAGTTCAAATGAAAGGTGTGCAACACTTTCTTTCACTTAAACATTTAGGGGCCTCTGTAGCGTTATTAATTGGACTAATTTCAATATTGTCTTGTTCCTGGAAATAGGGAGGCCTGAGGAGAGGAAGAGAGACTTGGAGATGGCTGGCTGGTGGAGCAAACACAACATTTATTGATTAAATTTGACATCTTATATGAGCAGAGTTTGTGGTGCCCCAAAACAATTACAGTACTAACATCAAAGACCACTAATCACATATCACTATAACAAATGTAATAATAATGAAAAAGTTTGAAATATTTTGAGAATTGCCAAAATGTGACTCAGAGACAAACTGTGCTCATGCTGTTGGAAAAATGGTCCCCATAGACTTACTCGATGCAAGGTTGCCACAAACCTTCAATTTGTAAAAAATGCAATATCTACAAAATTCAATAATGCCAAATGCAGTTTAAATAAAGTGAAGTGTGCTTGTATTAAATCATTTCCAAAGGCCTGTAAAGGATCACAAATACTTTGATTCATGATAAACAATGAAACACTAGGTTACCTTTACTACCAAAGTCAAATAACTAAAATCATTTCCCCATATTAATTTCTAACAATTTCTCAACATCTGGATTTGTCACCTTTATTCTAGCAGGGAACCCTGTTTGATTCAGAGATAGCTATGTCAGATAAAGATAAAATTCTGTCCTCTCCCAGATTATATTCTGGGTAACAGTCATATCTAAGTGTGTTGTATCTAAGTGTAATAAAACCAGACCTTCTCATCTTTGTGCTTTGATCTGGGGGATAGAGGATCAAACGTTATTATCCTTATCTGCTTATATGAATTGAAGCCCTGTTGCATGCGGAATTATAGAGTATTCAGAGAGGCACAGAAGCCGGCCCTGTAAACTCTATGCAACTGTGTTCATTCATTTGAAACTTTCTCCCTAAAATGGACAGCTTGAAGTAAATGTAATCAAAAGAACTGCAAAAAGGGATCAAGGAATCACAATGGTATTCATGCCCAGTGCAAAATAAAGACACAATATTTTCTTTACAGAGAATGATGTAAATTTTGGTTCATTTTTTACCTGTTAGTATACAAAACCAGAAAGGAGTGTTTAACTGAAACGATTCCATTGTTCCTGAAGTTTCTTTATCCCTGGGTATAGTAGCTTAGTGACCCCTAAAACCTTTATTAAACCTGCTGCCATTTTTATGTAATAGACCCCAGGTTGTTTTTTTTAATTTGATGTAATTTTTAGAGTATGGGAAGGAGGGAATGAGGAGGAGACTGATAGATGGCGCTATGGTTTGAATGTTTGTGTCCCCTCCAAAGTTCACGTTGAAATTTGATTGCCAATGTAACAATATTAAGGGGTGGGGCCTTCAGAAGGTGATTACATCATGAAGATCGAGCCCTTGTGAATGGGATTAGGTGCTCTTATAAAAGGGCTTGATGGAAAAGTTTTGCTTTTGCCCTTCCATCTTCTGCCACGTGACAGACAGCTTTCCTCCCCTCCAGTGGATGCAACATTCAAGGCACCATCTTGGAAGAAGGGACCAAATTCTCAATAGACAATGAACCTGCTGGTGCCTTGATATTCAATTTTCCAGAGTCCAGAACTGTAAGAAATCAATTTCTGTTCTTTATAAATTACCCAGTCTGTGGTACTTTGATTTGTGCCAGCACAAATAGACTAAGACAGATGTTTACATGAACTTCAATATCAGAGTTTGGTCATGTCTGGAAAAACAAAACTATGTAATTTTGTAATGTTTAATTTCTATTATTGCTTTATGGCTGTCTATCCTGGTGACTTGGTAAAAACATCTGGGAATTAAGAAAGACTCTTTACTGGCTGGGCACGGTGGTTCACATCTGTAATCCCAGCACTTTGGGAAGCTGAGGTGGGCGGATCACCTGAGGTCAGGAGTTCAAGACCAACCTGACCAATATGGAGAAACCCCATCTCTACTAAAAATACAAAAATTAGCCGGTCCTGGTGGCACATGCCTGTAATCCCAACTACCCAACTACTTGAGAGGCTGAGACAGGAGAATTATTTAAACCCAGGCGGAGGCTGTGGTGAGCTGAGATCGCACCATTGCACTCCAGCCTGGGCAACAAGAACAAAACGCTATCTCAAAAAAAAAAAAAAGAAAGAAAGAAAGAAAAAAGAAAGGCTTGTTATTGTGACCATGTCATAGGCCTGGGTCAATTTGAAGATGAAAGTATCAAAAGTAATATTACATTTCTTACCATGGCAGCCAGCCAACTCATTGGGGTTGCTTTTAATTAAACCCACGTGAGCTCTTACAGCAGTACAGAGAACAAAGCAATGCCTCTTTTGAATTGCATTGGTTTTTCTGACCATGAAGCAGGCATTCAAATTTGCCTGTTATGAAAAAAGGTGGAGTGTCATCCCTTTTATCTGCCATGTTGCCCTGCCCCCTGAGATGGTTACGTGCTTCTTTCATACTTTGGTTTAACTCTGTAAACACCCTACTCAATCTATTAAAATGACCTGCTTTACACTGGAAGATAAAATTAGTTTGTGTGTTCATGATATGTGATCATCTTTACCTGGTCAGAAGGCAATTGTCCCCTTCATTGGACTCCTCTCCCTCCTGGAGCTGATGAATTGTTCATCCCTACTGAGAGCATGTTTGTCTTGTTCTGTTGCCCCATGTGTTTGGACATGTCCTATATTTTGTGTCCCACCTTCTAGAGGGAAGCTAGGAATTCCTTCCTCATTTTCCTTGCAGCAAATATGTAGGTATGGGTCCTAGGTTAAGCCAATGCTAGGACACCCTTGTAAAGGCTTAACTTCAGAAAAAAGAGTGGCAAAACACACACTCTTCTGCAGCTATTAACTGGTAGAAGTGGCCATGAAGGTGTCTGGCTCTTTGAGGGCAGCATTGGTGAAGGCTCTGGCCTTCCATCGATGATGGAGTCATGGTAGTAGTGCCCAGTGCTGACGGCCAGGAGATCTTCACTTGAGCAGCCCATGATGTGATTTGGACATTCACTCCCAGCATGTAGGCTTTAAGCCTGAGCCTATGGTCCTCCCAGAGAACTTCCCAAAGGACCCACTATCCTTTGAGCGGCTTAATATCATTTAATAGATTCCTTTTCTAATTGAATTGTCTCATGCTCTTTTGTTTATAAGAACCCTGAGAGAAATACAGATGGAATTTTTTATACATATAATAAGATTTTGTAATTCAACACCACAGTTTTATAACCTTGCCTCTCCAAGAAACTTGCATTTTATTCCTAAAGGGCTTATTCTTTTTTTTTTTTCAACTGTTTTTAAAACACGTTTGAGGATGTATAAACAACATTTAAACAATTTTACATGATACCCTTCGAATTATTCAGAAAGGCAAATGTACCCTGGATGCCTATGAGTTTTGTCAATCACAACTTACAAAAACATTTTTTTTTGAAAAAAGAATAAAATACATAGTGTTAACAATGTGGTGGGGGACAAGGGAGAAAAAGGACAGCATAGCGTGAGGAGTGCTGCAGGATAAAAATGAGACTACCCTCTTACTCCACACAAATATTTTGAGTAGTTCATATATTTCATAATAAGCCCTCACTGCTGCAAAATATGGAGGGAGATTAAAGCTAAACTAGATTTCAGGACGAGTGAGGAGAGTGTGGAACAGAAATCTGAGAAAGGACTGGAGGAGAAATATTCCAAATCTCCAGGTAAAGGCTTTCTTCAGGGAAACCACGGAGCTCAGGCCCTGGACGTGAGAGGAGATGTGCGCCTTCATCAAGGGCTCCTCCCACCAGGCAGGAGTCTTCCCTGAAGCATGAGTGTGGCAAACAAACAAGCAAAAGCAGCAAAGAAAAAAGAACAAACAACGTGTGCATCACACTTGTTACATGAATAGCTGTTTCTACGTGGAGTGAAGCCCTTAGCTTAAGAGTCTGTCTTTGAGTTTTGCATATTGCACCTCAGTTGCTCCATCATCATCCCCAAAAGCATTTATTAAAGGCTCCTCTTTGTGGGGTATTATGCGGTTCCTACTCAGAGCAAATCAGGAAGAGATGGCTCCTGACTGCTAGGAGTCTATAATTCAAGTACCAAGGAAGTGCCCCATCTTTTTCCTCCTTCTCCGGATCCCTTGTAGCAGAAATCCAGTTTATGTCTTGGCAGGAACTGGATTGAGATGGTCAGAAGGCTAAGATCAACCTTTCTCTAACCTTTCCTCTTTTAAATATCATGTGTTGAGATCATCAAAATATTATATTAACTGTTAATATTTTTTCTATTGTTAAAGTGATTTTAAGATCAAACACATCTAAATTCTAAGAAAAATATATTTATGATCAAAGGAACAATAGAGAAAGCTATTTTCCTGTTTTCCTTTCTCTCATAAGTATTAGATCTAAAAGAATCTTAAAAGGAAAACAAACCTTGTAATTTATTACTGCCTTTGTTATGTGAGTGGTCAGTTTTTATGTTGTTGATAGGCTCATTTAATATCACACTTTCAACTTCGCTAGAAAACATTATCTGAATGTTTGGTTCCCCAAAATTATTGCAATAATATAAAAACAAGATTTCAAGTAAGAACAAGATACTGATCTGAATCTTCAGTGCATGTAGGGTCATCAAATAGGAACATTTGTGGTTTTAAAAATATAATTGTATCCCTTGCCTGATAAAATTTTCTTGTAATACATTATGCAACAGCAACCTGTGACTAAAAATATAAAATGGAATATACATTTTAAAGTAAAATATTTCTTTTTAAATGTCTTGCATCAACACCTTGAGGCCAGAAGACTAAATATCTGTCAGAAGGTGGCAAACCAGAAATCTGAAAAATCAAAGACATAGGAAAAACATTTATCTTAGCTTCCTCTGCATGGGGATCAAAGTTCACATTAAGCACAGTAATTACAGCTATTTAGTAAGCCATCAACATATGATGAACTTCAAAATTTATTATTTCCAGTTAGAAAGAAATACCTCATCTTTTAATGAACAGTATAGAGAAATATAAAATAATTGTTAACATTTTGAATACTTCCTTCATGTGTTTCTATTAGATGTAGTATTGGTAGTTGAGATCATACTACACATCCATGTTTACACCCTAGGTTTTTCTTTTAATATAATTTAATTCTTTATGTTATTAGAAACTGTCCATTGGTATCATTTAAATGGCTACTTAATATTTTATCAAGCAGGTACACCATAATATGCTAAGCCAGTCTTCTATTGTTAGATATTTAGGATGTTTCCAGTTTGTGCTGTTATAAATAATACTGCATTGAACAGTTTTGCCAGCAAGGTTTCCTTTTAGGGTTCCACTTTAAGATAGGCTCTGAAAGCGGGGGTTATTGCACTAAATAGTAGGAATACTTTTAGAGCTCTTGACATGTGTTGTGAATTTTTTCCTTAATCCCTCAAATAGCAGCACCAGTTTAAACTACTGTCAAGGGTCTATCAGAAAGGACATTTCTTGACATTTTATAACCAGCATTCTGTGTTGTTTGTTTTATCTTCATATGCTCCTCCCTGTTTTAAAAAGTAACTGAATTGAGGTTCACATGAAGGGATGGTGTGAGAAAGAACCATACACAGCTGTCTTTGTACAGATGCTGTTGAAGACATGGTCCTCTCTGTCACCAAAGGACCCTGAAAAACAAAATGAAACAAAGAAACAAACAAAAAACATGGTAGAGAAATTGCTCTAAGATTTCATTGCCAAGAAAAAGTGAAAAACTGGTATCTATAGTCATTTGAAGTCTTACGGCTATGTGTGTTTATGTTGCCATTGGACAGTAGGGAGTTCAAAAGCCAGGCTGTAGTTCACGTTCCAGTATCAAGGAAGGCTTACTGTTTCACTTTATTTTAGCTTCAACCTGAATTTCTTACCTTAAAAACAATGTTTATTTTATTAATTGATTTTTTAACTGCTTTAAGTTCTTAAAGAAAAACAGATGTGATCTAAATTAACTAACACATAATTTTCCCTTAAAATGTTTTGTGAAAAAGATATTGAGTTGTATTTTACTGAGTATTAGTAAAATTGAGTATTTCTTTATTACTCATTTATAGTTCCTCTTCGATGGTTTGCAATTTATTTTCTTTGTCCATTTATCTACTGAGGTCTTTTTTTTTCCTTTGTAATTTGTGTTTTGTGTGGTAAACCTATCAAGTCTTTCAATCTTTTTCATATTCGTGGCAAATACTTTCCAGTTTTCTTTCTAACTGTGATTTTTTTTACTTAAAAAAAGTTTTCGTTGTTATTTAGTATAAGTTTCCACAGTATCTTTGGAAGCATTAAGTCAATGAATTATTATTATTGTTATTTGTAATTTCTTCCATTGCTTATAAGCTTAGAAATTCTCCATTGATCGAGAGGTTTGACAAACATAAACTTCAATTTTATCTAGTATTTAACTACCTTAATAATTGTACAATAACTCTTTATTTGAAATTAATTTTGGTAAAGTTCACAAGCTTAGGATCTAAACTCGTTTTTCCCAATCCCCTAAAATTCCTTTAAGATGATGTATGTTGTTAAATCTGTACATTGACTTTGAAAGAATATCTTTAAAATATTCAAGTTTTCCATTCAAAAATTTATGTCTCTATGTATTCAACATATGTGATTTTCACAATTTTCTTGCTAAGTTTATTCTAGGTATTTTATGTTTTCTCTTCCTTTTAAATGGTATCTTTCCAATTATACCTTATAATGGATTATTGGCAGTATGTAGAGTAGTTATGACTTTTTACACATATATCTATATTCAACCATTTTACTAAATTGACTTTCGTTTGATGTTTATCCATTTACAATTCTAACAACTATCTATCATGATAGTTTCTTCTACTTTTTTATTATTCTTATGTCTCAAATCTTTGGTCCAGATTTGTATTCCATTAGCCAGAGCTTGTAAAACCAAGCTAAATAATGTTGATGATAACAGGCCTCTTCATTTCATTCCTGATTTTGATGGGAATGCCCCCAAATGTTTGCTTAATAAGGATAACATGGTCGTCAGTTTGACATAAATATTATCTTCTTCAGAATGTATTTCCTTATACCTAAATTTCTAAAGAAACAGGAGTGGGTGTGAAATTTTAAGAATTAACATTTCAACATATATTGAGATACAACCGTGGGACTTTCTTATGTGATCATATGATTATTATTAATGTATTTCCTAACACTAGCATATGCCTTCATCCTGATGAAACCTATGAGGTCATGTTTACTCTTTTTTAAAAAGTATATTATGCCAAATCCAATTTGCTGGGATTTTATTCAGAATTTTAGCATCTTTATCCACACTTGAGATTGTTTCATTGTGTGTGTGTGTCTGCTTGTGTGTGTGTGCATGCATGTGTGTGTGTTTGTATTATCACTGTAAAGTTTTTTAATATCATGGTTTTCCAGTTTCATAATTGACTGGAAAGTTTTTGATGTCTTTGTACTCTTCAAAATAGTTAACACAGTAGCAATTACTTGATCTAAAACAGGTTGAAAAAATAAGTTTGTCTATATTCTTATGTATTTATACATTGAAACATTCCAAGAAGAATGAAAAAGGTTTTACCAAAAGCTATATAAAAGGACAAAGTGTAACTAAGACAAAATAAACTATTCGCATATATGTATCACAATTTTTACTCATATTAAGAACTGAAAGAAAAGTTCCTCAGGTCACCTTAAAGGATACACTGCCTGACCTAGTGAACAAAGCCCTTGCCACTATCTCCACACTAGTAAAATGTTTCTTATATATGTTATATACAGGTTCATGGCATAACACAAATGCATCAGTGTAATTAATACCATCTGCAAAGTAGATGAAGTGCAAAGAAAAAAAAAAAGAAACATCTCAGGTATGCAGCTCACCCAGATGGTCTCACATAATACAGGTGTAACATTCAAAGTATCAAATGGATGTAGTGCATGGTCTTCAGGTCCTTCCTAAATAATTTTTAGTTACAACTAATCTTTTGATAAGAAATGAGCAGAAGAGGGTTTGAAGTTATAGTCACTCTGCCAAGAATCTGGGGTGCAGATTTTCTATATCAACACCAGATGCTTTGAGAATCAACCACACAGGGTCTGCCTCCCCTTCCAGGCCATCTGTCTGGCTTTACGGCCGCTCTGTCTGTCTGAGCAGCTCCATTCCTGGCTTCATCCTCAGTCTTCGATGGGGCTGTGGGAGTGCTGGACAGTTACCCTTGCCTTGGGCGTCGCTCCACATTGCACTCTCTACTTTTCAGTCAAGCCTCTGACATCCCTGATCATCATTCTGCTGCCCTGTCGTGTAGGTCTCTTGCTTTGTCCTACACAGGACCCCTCCACTCTGGACTCACTTTCCCTGTGATCCTGATGAGTATGTCAATCAGGCAGCCTATTCCTCCACTTGTCATGTGCCCCAGGTTGGGCCTTTCAGACACTCCTGGGAATCTCAGGCTAGTCACCCAAGGATGAAATGCAGAGGCAGCTGAATCATTCCAAAGGCAGAGCCCTAAAAGATGCTTCTGAGAGTTCAGCCATCTCCTGGCTCCTGTCTTTCCCAAACCCGGTTCTTCAGTTCTTTTTGGGATTCTCTTTGCTTCTACTCTCTTTGGTTTTCTGCCAGCCTCTGTCCTCTCTCTCTTTCTCTCTGTCTTCCCCCGCTCCATTTCTCTCTCTCCCTCCCTCTTACACACACACACACACACACACACACACACACACACACACACACACACACCCTTTTGTGGCCTACATCAGTTTCAGGTTCATTTTCTGTTTTTTGCAGACCCTACACTGATAATAGGACACATAATTAGATTCCAAGTCTGTGCAGCCCCTTTGGATTGACACCTCAGTTGTACTGTTTGTTGGCTTATTGCTTATTCCTGGAAACTGTCTCTCAGGTCATCTTCCACAATCTGCAGCTTGGAATCCAGTCCTACTCCACACCTGAGACCAGCCCAGGTCTCCAGGGCCCCAGCCCACACCCAGAATGCTCAGCCTCTTTCATCCTGAAGAGGAGACTGCGTTCCTGGGGGATTTTACTAGCCTAAACCCTCATCAGATTTCCATTGCCTACCTGCCCTCGATCCAAGCAGAGTTCTGTTCATTTGCTCCTTTTACTCCAGAGATCCCTATCAAGTGTTCTGTTTATGTGCATGTATTTACAGGTAAGAGGAGGTCTCCCACCAGAGAGACAACTGTTCCTTGAGTCTCGTGCCCAGACTTGTTCTGTCAGGCAGGTTTCTACTGTCCCTGAGGTCAAGGCACTCTGCAAGGATACAGAAAGTAACTCGTGGTGTCACTTTAGTCTCTTCTTCTCCCCTGAGGTGAATCTGGATGTGCTTTGTAAATAAGAATGCATAGCTCTGCCTTCTTTGGGACTCTGAGGTCTCAGCACAATCACCTCTAATAGCACTGCTCATTCCCACTTATCTTTAAATTCTATCTGGACTTCATCTCCTTCTGGAAGGGTGGTATGTAGAAGGTGGCTATAAAAATTGTATGGTACCAAAATGAGATTGGCCTGCATGTCAAGTTCTAGCCATCTTCTGGCAGTTTGTGAACACTGCGCTGTATGCTTTTCTGGTCTTAACCTATCAAGGAAATCTCTTCACTGAGCATTCTGAGAAGCGATGACCTGGAATATCTTCTATCCACTGTGCTACTTCTGCATTCCCTCTGGGACAATTTGAAGAAATGTGTTTTGAGATCTCTTTGATGGAAATTCTAGACCAACTTCTGTTCTTCCAAGGACTCCCTACGCCTACATTTTCAGGAAGTCTTCAGAGATGAGCTACCTCTTCTGGAGGCAAGAGTTGAACAGCCTTAAGGTGATATCTGAGGCTGTGAGGCAGAGGGACAAGACGGAGCCCACCGTACTTTTAGGGCACCCGTTAGTAATGTGACTCCACCTCCCGTGGGATGAATGAGAAGGGTGTGGGAGAAGGGTATAAGCTTCTTTCTCGGTTTTTTTGAGAGAGCAGGCAAGGGCTCCACAGTCCCCAAATACAGAGCTTTTATAAACCATAGCTTAGACCTAATGCCAAAATGAGGCTTCCTTCTCCTTCCCGTGGAATTGACAGTAGCCTAGGATAAGCTTGATTTGAGTTTATGTCAGTCATAAAAGTGTGATTTGCAGAGAATCCCTGGAAAGTATGCGGGGAAGAGGTACCAAGCAGCAGTTATAAAAGATCCTGCAGTTCTGAGCTGCCGATGCAGATAGAAATGGGCATAAATCGCATCATGGGAGATTTAATGTTGATATAGGATGCATTGTCATACAGGAAATGGCTAATAGAGTACCCAGAAACCAAACTTGGGACTGGAAGTCCAGTGGAGCGATAGTTTTAAAAATATCTTTATTATCAGGAAACAGCTTTAGTCTAAGTGTAGAGAAAGGGAAAACAAATTAGGCAGACTATTAATAGCAAACGTTTCCATCATTAACATTCACTGCATTGCTGCTTCTCAAAATAAAAAGCCATTTGTGACCCCAAAATTGGTCAGCACCAATACCTTTAGATCATGCTAAAAATAGAAGTGAACCTAACTTCCTGAGAGATTACTACATGCATTTTTAATAGCTAGATCATGTAGGGAAATCAGCATGTCTATTATTAAAATAAGATTATACAAGACAAATTCTGAACATGAAGATGATAATTTTCCCTTGAGCAGTAAAATAATTTAATAGAACTTAATGCATTAACAGACCTATAGTAGAATGTTAAAAAGAAATTCTAGCCAGTGAGAATGGGAAAGACCAATGGGAATATTCAGAGTTGAGCTATAAATCATCTGTATACAGAGAATCTAAAACATTTGCTACAGAGCTTAGTGCAGCAGGAGAGGTCACTGAATGAAAAGGAGAGAGAAAAAATTCAGAGATGACTCTTGTTACAAAAGGGGCACATGTGTTTTTTTTAACTAAATTTCACAAGAACTATAGATATGAAGGTATCTCTGGATATTGTTATGCCATTACCCCTCCAAAGAAGGCACTGTGGAATTTAAAGCCACGAGTTCCTCATTTAAAAAAAAACTCTTGATAATCCTTATTTTGGAATGCAAAGTTCAAGAAAAAATGTGAAATATTAATTAAATGTGTGAATAATTATTCAAAATGTGTTTAGCACTTCTCATATGAAAAGCGCTGTATTGGGGAGTTTGTGGGATTTAATGTTGTATAAAATGTGATGTCCTTGCCCTCAAAAAGCTGTTGTACCACAAGAAATGAATTGGAATTTTTTATAATCAAACCGGTAAGTAATGAGGGCCATATATGCAGTTGAACCTAAGAGTTAACAAGTGTGAAGCTGAGCAGGAAGCTTTTCCTATGATGGCTGCCAGCGGTACCAGCAGAGAAAGTGGTATTTGGTATCTCAGGCGGTGGGTATAGTGTGAGTAACTTTACACAGAAGTAGAGAAACTTCTTTTCCTATGGGTAGATACCCAGGAGGGGTATTGCTAGATTGAATAGTAGTTCTATTTTTAGTTCTTTAAGGAATCTCCACACCGTTTTCCATAGTGGTTGTACAAGTTTACATTTCCACCAACAGTGTAAAAGTGGTCCCTTTTCACCATCCACACCAATGCCTACTATTTTTATTTTGATTATGGCCATTTTGCAGAAGTAAAGTGGTATTTCATTGTGGTTTTGATTTGCATTTCCCTGATGATTAGTGATGTTGAGCATTTTTCCATTTGCTTGTTGGCCATTTATATATTTTCTTTTGAAAAGTGTCTATTCATGTCCTTAGCCCACTTTCTGATGGGATTCTTTTTTCTTGCTGATTTGTTTGAGCTCTTTGTAGATTCTGGATTTTAGTCCTTTGTCAGATGTATAGATGGTGAAAATCACCTCCCACTCTGTGGGCTCTCAACTCTGCTGATTATTTCTTTTGCTGTGCAGAAGCTTTTTAATTTAAGTCCCATCTATTTATCTATTTATCTTTGTTTTAAATCCATCTTGAGTTGATTTTTATATAAGGTGAGGGGTGAAGATCCAGTTTTATTCTTCTACACATGGCTTGGCAATTATCCCAACTCCATTTGTTGAAATGAAAAGCATGTCCTTTCCCCACTTTATGTATTTGTTTGCTTTGTCGAAGATTAATTTGCTGTAAGGATGTTTATAGCATCACAATTTGCAATTGCAAAAACAGGGATCCAGCCCAAATGCCCATCAATCAATGAGTGGATAAAGAAAGTGTGGTATATCCATATCTATCTATAGATAGATAGACATATGCCATGGAATACTACTCAGCCATAAAAAGGAATGAATTGATGTCATTCGCAGCAACCTGGATGTAACTGGAGACTATTATTCTAAGTGAAGTAACTCAGGAATGGAAAACCAAACACTGTATATTTTCACTTATAAGTGGAAGGTAAGCTATGAATACACAAAGGTATAAGATTGACATAATGGACTTTGGGGACTCAGGGGAAAGGGTGGGAGGGCAGTGAGAGATAAAAGACTACACATTGGGTATAGTGTACACTGCTCAGGTGATGGGTGCACAAAAATCTCAGAAATCACCACTGAAGAACTTACTTGTGTAAGCAAACACCACCTTGTCCCTCAAAAACCTATCAAAATAAAAAATTAATTTTAAAAAAAGAAGAAGAGAAACTTGATGACTCTATGGGTATGGCAGTTAGCCCAGAATATCCATGTACTCTCATCCCTCATTGGTTGAGGGTTCACAGGCCTACTGTACAAGCACTAGGGTGGTCGAGGTCAGAGATGGGTCAAACCATCCTAGCCTGCGGTCATTCACAACTTCCTCTGCAGTGAAGGCTCTGGCTCTCTAGTGGACATTGACTTGAGACATATGGCCAGGCAAAGGAGTTCGCACTTTAAATCACTGTGTAATCATGGAGTGCTTAAAGCAGGTGTATTATGCTTCTTCTGGGAAGCTGTACTTCTTTTGGAAGTCTCCAAACCAATCACTAGAGCCCCACAATGCTGTGTGATGTGGTCCCAGTCTTCTCAGCCACCATTCAGGTAATGGGAACTCCTCTTCCTGGGACTGAGACATCAGGGACATCCCCCTTCCTTGTGTCTTACCAGTTGCCACATTTACTGAGACCAGATATTTTCTGAGTAACAAAAACTACCTTCTCCTAGATGTGCAGATAATATAGCAACAAACGACATAGAGAGGCAATTACGGGCCCATGGAGCAAACCCAGGGTACAGCCCTGAATGGCCCAGAATTTCCTTTAATTCATCTCTCTCCTTCTTAACAAGACTGTTTTCCAGATGTCAAAATCTGTCTTTTTCAGGAAAAAAAAAAGAAAAAAAAAATCTCTTGTGGACACTTTCATCTTCCATCCCCATCTCTACTCTACCATAAACTTCTAAGTGACACACTGCCTTCCCCTTTGAGCCACCAGAGGAGGCTAGAGACCTCTTCCGAGTTTCTTTCTCTGACCCTGCCTGGGGCAGCTTCTTCCCTAGCAGTTTGAGCAGAAAAATGCTCCCAGAACTTACGTTTTCATTGAGTATTAATGAATAAAAAAATAAAAATAATAATTTTGTTTAATTTCCAGCCTTCTAGCTGGACTCCTAAATGTTCCTTTCTGCTTGCTAAGATCCTGAAGCCATTATGACTTTAGGAAATTATTTGTTAAACACCTTCCATGGTGTAGTAACTGTGCTAGAAATTCGGAATACAACAGATGGAGACATCCTTCTTGTTTTTCCAACAGAAATGAAATTGACTCACAGTTCAACTCAAATCCGTAGACATTTGTGAGGTATCTACTGTGTACCAGGTACTCTTTTAGAGATGGAGAGAGTATAAGAATGCTTCCAGCTGTGAGCAAAGGTCTCTAACTTAAAGGGGCTCTAAGAAAATAAATAAGAGGAAATTTATTACTACACAACAGAGATAGCGATGTTCCAGGCATGGTACACCAGGGCTCTGGCTCCACTTCTTTGAAATTCACTTGACTCTTACATCCTTCATGTGTTATGTCATTAGACTCCCTCCCCTCTATGATTCCAGGATATTTGCAAAGTTCTATTTGCCACACTGAAGCAAATAATGTTTAAAGACACAAACGGGACTTCTTTGCTTCATTTTTATTTTCAGGAGTAAGGAAAGCTTTCCCAAAGGCTGTCTAGAAATCTTCCCCGCAAATGTCGTTGAGCAGAATTGTGTAACAAGTTCATGCCCAAACCAATAACTGGAAGGGAGAGAGGAATTAACATGACTGATTTGGACCGATTAGAATGTAATTAGTCCATTCCCTAAAGCACATGGTCATGTGAAAAGTGGTGGATCCCAGTTTGCTACGGGGGCTGGAGGTCTGGGCAAAAATTTCAAGAGCTTGTCAGAAGAAAATGGTGGTGGAGTCGTGAGTCACACTGGAAGAAATTAAGAAAGAGGTGGAGAAGCCCACTGACCAAGAGGAGGCATGCCTGAGTTGTCCTGTGGTCCAGCGAGCAGCAGATCTACACTTAGATGGATGCAACCTTGAAGTAACTGACTAGGAAAAGAAGTCTACCCAGAAGCTAGAAAGAAGAGCACACACTTCAATTCTACAGTCGTTTTATGGATCTTAAAAGACCTTGCTATCAAGCAAGGGAAATTGGCAGTGCCATGTCTGGTAGAAGAGGGGTGGATGATGAATGACCCTGCAGTGGCGGCAGTTCCAAACAGGAGATTATTTTCACATAGCAATCGCTCCTCCAATCAGGCACCACTTCCTTCAGGGTACGTGAAACCACATTAAATTTTATTTACTATATTTTGCATTTATTTGTCAATAGTTACATAAAATACCTTATATAGTCTTTTTCACCTTATTTCCATTGAGCCTTTAAACTCTAAACACATTGTAATGCATCTATGTAGGAGTTATATTTGGCTGTGTTATGGTATGAATATTAATAGAAGGTCCATATTGTTTCAAGCCTTTCTGTAAAATATAAAAAGTGCTCTTAGCATTCTGCATAAAACTATTGTTAAATATATGTGTGTAGGTTTTTTAAAAGGTAAAGCACTAAACAAAATCTGGATTCTTTAAGGCAAGCATAAAGTGTGCATATGTGTGTGGAAATTGGACTGGATGTTGGTAGGGCAACCAGCACAGTTGGATAGAAGATTGATCTGGTGCCTTTTAAAATATGATTGGTTATTCCTTTTAATTCCCTGTTGCCTGGAAATATTTTTCTTCAAGTAAAGTAAAAATTATAACCAACACTTCTAACATCAGAAGTCTTTTGTCAGGGAAAGACAGAAGTTTCTTCTGTTACATATGCTGGTGCTCCTTCATGGTATTATGCTTCCTTGTGTGTTGTTATTTTGCATGCTTCATTATTTTCTAACTTTCATTTATTTGTGTGATTTTTTTTTTGAAGTCCAGGATGAAGGAGGATTCCTCCACATAGGATTTGCATTTCTTTCTATCAGGGACCTAGGAAATTACCAACCCAATATTAAACTGAATGCATAGTTTATTGAGAATTTGGGGCTAGACATCTCTGACTTGCATTCAATTGAAATTTCTCACTAAGTATATTCTACCTCTACTCCACAGTCACATTCTCTTGCTTTACTAAGAATCAAGGCAGCATTTTCGGCAGTCCCCCATATTGGTAGTGGTAAGGAGCATTGGCTTCTGGTTTCTCTTACACTGAAAGTGTAAACCTTCAGCTTGCTTGTCATGGGGCTCACTGTGCCTCACTATTAGATTCAGTAACTTGTGCAGGTCATGGGTATTGTCTTGTATCCCTCTCACATTAAAAAGACGAAAACCTACCCCACCATATTGCTATCACCATGTAATAAAAGGATAGGAGGATGGCCATTCAAGGAATATTCATTCAAATTTTACCAGTTAGCAAAACCCAAACGAAATCGTTGCTAAATAGCAATAATCATCAATCACTGCTAACATCACAAAAAAGACAATTAGTATATGCCTCCTAATTAAAGGATACATATGTAGTAGTTTCATTTTTTAAAAAAAAAAAACCTGTCTCTGATAAGCCTCTAGATCTATTTTCTGAATTACAGGAAAGACAGGGAGCAGCAGAGCCTGTTAAATAGCATCACGGAAACAAAAGCAGGAAAATCCGGACAAGAGCTCTACAGGACATACGGTTTCTTCATCAATAGCAAATTATGAAGGGAAAAGAAAGGAAGGATGAACCAATAGATAAACAGAGATCTAAGAGACATGTCAATCTTGATTCAAACAAACTAATCTTTAAAAACATAAAATAAGAGGGAGAATAGGAGGATGGGAGACGGGGTGTCTATGGAAACAACGTGAGTTACCCAACTCAATGTGGTAGCACCCTTCTGGTTCTGGTTGCTGATCTTCCACAATTTTGGAAAGAAAATGGGAACATTAGCCACCAGAGCAATCCACTTGCCAAACTACCTTCCTAGAACCGGGACCTGCCCACATATCCATGGCTGACTTCATAAGCGGGAGCTCTGAGGCTCCTTGGGGCACTTGGTCAAGCCCACAGTGAGTTTTTGGGTGAGAGGAAAGCTGAAGAGCACACGGAATGGGAGAAACAGGGATAGGGCCCAGGTGGATCTGGGTGTAGGCTTAAAGGACCCCAGCAATGGAACCTGGCCACCAGAGAGGGGTTTAAACTTTAGAGTTGTTTAAGGCATGGAGCGTGGGGACCGAGTCTTTGTTTGCCCAGCTCTCAGGGTTGTACTGCTTGGAATGAATATCTGTGTGTATATTAAATTGCCAAGAATTAAGGCAGGATTAGTGTTCAGGAAGTGAATTGGACTTGGGAGTCAATCGGGAAAGTTGTAGCATGACCTGGAAGTCTGAGTATGTCAACCATGTCTAAGAGTAATGGATGAAATAACCTGATAAAAGGAGATTGAAAGCAGTAGGTTTTGGGGAGGAGGGATGAAGAATGTTCTGGAAGCAGTAATACAGAACAAAGACACCACCTTCCTATCTCTAGGCACAAGTAATGCAAGCACTGGAGGGAAAAAGTCAGCTGTCACTTGAGAGGGCTGTGCTGGAG
>PVKP010025157.1:0-34058 GCA_004027715.1 Plecturocebus donacophilus | reverse complement strand
ACCTGTTGTCTTTGTAATTGCCGACTTTCAGATTGGGTCTCTGAGTGGACGTCCGGCTTGTTGGTGATGAAGTTTTTTCTGTTTCTTAGTTTTCCTTCGGGGGGCGCCCCTTCCCCACAGAGCTGGGCCTTCCCGCATTCAGCTGTGCTTGTTCTCGGTCCTCAGTGCTTCCAATTGCTGTTCTCCTTGTGGGGATGGGACCAGCGGAGCCTGACTAAAAGGGCATCCAGTCCCGTACAATCCACACCGAGAAGCGCCGCGCTGGCCAAAAGAGTCGTGCTGGCGACCCGTGTGGCTCCTTCGCCGGGAATCTCCCAGTCTGTGGGCATCAAAAATTCATCTGCAATTGCGGCATCCACTCACTCTCTGCGCTTTCACTGGGAGCTACAATCCTGAGCTGCTGCTACCCGGCCATCTTGGATCTCTCTCCGCCCGGTGATGAAGTTTTTTTGATTCTTAGTTTTCCTTTGGCGGGCGCCCGTTCCCCACAGAGCCGGACCTTCCCGGGTTCACTGTGCTTGCTGTGCTCTCAGTCCTCAGCGCTTCCAATTGCTGTTTTCCTTGTGGGGATGGGACCAGCCAAGCCCAACCATCCCGTATACTCCGCACCGCGAAGCGCCGCCCTGGGGCGCCGGCAAAACAGCCGCGCAGGCCAAAAGAGTCGCGCTGGCGACCGTGTGGCTCCTCTGCCGGGAATCTCCCGGTCTGTGGGCAACAAAAATTCGTTGGAAAGTGCGGCGTCCACTTGTTCTCTGCGCTTTCACTGGGAGCTACATTCCTGAGCTGTTGCTAATCGGCCATCTTGGATCTCTCTCCAGGTTCACATTTTTTAATTTCATCGGTATGTGATTCTGTATGAGATCATCTTCCTAAGCTTGAGAAATTCTCAGTCTAAAAAAAAAAACTACTGACAAATATTTTGAATTTGAAAGTCAGTGATAAATCTACCTTTTTCTTTCCAATTTTTTTCTTTAAAGTCATGAAAAAAAAGGAAAAGAAATTAATGACTACTCATCTGATTTAGACTTTTAAAGAATATTTAGTGAAAAGTTCTGAAGTGTGAGCCATATAATAATTTGTGACTGCGTGCTTTGTGGTTAAATGATGGGCCAAAAAGTTTTCTGTGTTGAACTTTCATATAGGTTATTCCATAAAAGCTCTCATCTTTAAAAAGCAAAAACAGTCGCATGTCTTCATGGACCATTCTAGCTATAGACCTGTTCCTTTGTTGCTTTCTATAAGAAAACCTGGAAAGATACTAATTGTTCATTGTTTTTACTTCCTTGCCTCCTATTTTCTCTTCAACCCACTCCCATTGGGCTTTGCCTTCTCCGTGACTCTGAAACCACCTTTCAAGGTTACCACAAACCTCCATTTTACCAAATATATCAATGTCAGCTTACTTGATTTTTTTCAGCAATGTTTCCTATAGCCAATCATTCCCTTCTGAGAATACTTTCTTCATTCGGCCACCAGGATTTCTATACTTTTCTAGTCAGCCACTCTTGTCTTTATTCTCCTCTCCTCTTCATCTTTCTGTCCTCTAAGTTTGTAGTGCCCAGGGTTCAGTTCTTTACAGAAATAACAAGTGAAAATGAAAATAACAAAAATGGTTAGGTAGCCTGAGGAAAAAAAAAAAAAAAGCTAACATTTATGTGACGTGCCAGGCACTGATTTAAGTGCTTTACATGTTTTAACTCATTTAATTGTAACAATTCTAGTAGTTAAGTTTCTGTTATCCTTAATTTACAGATGGAGAAATGGAGGCAAGAGAGGTTAGGTAAATTTCCCACGGTTACCTGTGTAGTAAGTGGTAGAGATGGAAGTTAAACTTAGTCACTATGGCTCCAGAATCTGTCTTATGTGATAATTATATCTTAATGTGATGTTAACACACCTCAATAATTGATAGATAAAAATCAGTCAGAAGTCAGACATCAATAATAGAGATTTGACCAACACAATTAATAGGCTTCATCTAATGCAATATCTTACAAACTATGTCTCTGACGCTTTAATGAGTTATAAAATCAGCCCATGGATTGCAGCTAGCATTAAAAATACACATACAGGAGCCGGGGCAGTGGCTCATGCCTATAATCCCAGAACTTGGGAGGACCACTTGAGCCTGGGAGTTTGAGACTGGCCTGGGCATATAGGAAGACCTCCATCTCTCCAGAACATTTTTTTAAATTAGCCATCCATAGTGGCATGAGCCTGTGGTCCCAGCTACTCGAGAAGCTGAGGTGGGAGCTTCGACCCAGGAAGTCGAAGCTGCAGTAAGCCATGATCGTGCCATTGCACTCCAGCCTGAGCAACAGAGGAGAACCTACCTCCAAAAAAACCCAAAAATCTAGACACATATGTGTATATGTATATATAAAACTGTTGTGTGAAGATTCTGTTGTATGTTTGTCCTAGGTATATATGAGAATTTTTTAATATGGGGTCACAGCTTAAAAGTGAAAACCACTGATTTAATGGAAATACCTAACCACTCAATTCACATTATTTTTAAGCATTCATGAAGCATTCACAAAAAACTGGCAATAAAGCAAATCTCAACAAATTTAAAAGTATTTGTATCACATCTACATCACATATGCCGTGAGCACAGCGCAATTAATTTAGAAATTAAGATAATGTATATAACATTCATCTGAAAACTTAACACACTTCTCAGTAACTTATAGGTTGAAAAAGAAATCTTAAAGTTAGAAAATAACTTAGGAGGCCATGCTTGGTGGCTCATGCCTGTAATCCCAGCACTTTGGGAGGCTGGAGGTGGGCGGATCACCTGAGAGCAGGAGTTCAAGACCAGCCTGACCAACATGGAGAAACCCCATCTCTACTAAAAATACAAAATTAGCTAGGTGTGGTGGCACATGCCTGTAATTCCAGCTACTTGGGAGGCTGAGGCAGGAGAATTGCTTGAACCCAGGAAGCGGAGGTTGCAGTGAGCCAAAGGTTGCAGTGAGCCTAGATTGCACCATCGCACTCTAGCCTGGGCAACAAAAATGAAAATCTATCTCGAAAAAAAAAGAAAAAACAGGACTGAATTATAAAAATATTGTTTCAATTTTGTGGCACATGATTTACACTGGTACTTAGAGCAAAGTGTATGTTGTATTTAAAAAGGAAAAAGGCTGAAAGTGAGCTAAATATGTAGCTTAAAAAGTAAAGAAAAACTGAAAGAAGGCAAAAATTAATACAGAGCAGAATTTAATAAAATTAAAACAGATTCAGTAGAGACTTTTTTTCAAGTCAAAATTTGGTTACAAATTGTTTAATTTTAACTAATTACATCTACAGCAAGATTGCTCAAAAATAAAAGGGGCATAATATGCAGAGATTAAAAAGATTCTGAATAACGTTATGACAAAATATTTGAAAATCTAGGAGATATGGTCAATTTCTGGAAAAACAAGTTACCAAAACTGATCTAATGGTAGAATGTAATGTTAATGGCATGCTAATGGCTAAAATTATTTTAAAAATTAGATAAGTAATTTAAAATCTTCCCACTAGGAAAATACCTGGTCCAGATAGTTTTACAAGTGAGGTAAACCAGCCACTTAAGAAAACTAATTATAACACTTTACACAAAAATTTTATAGGCAACTGAATAAGTGGAAATACTTTTGTCAGTCTTTCTGAGAACCATATAACCTTGATATCCAAACTGGACAAGAACAATACAAGAAAAGTAGGCCGGGGGCAGTGGCTCACACCTGTAATCCCAGCACTTTGGGAGGTGGAGGCCGGCAGATCACGAGGTCAGGAGTTCAAGACCAGCCTGGCCAACATGGTGAAACCCCGTCTCTACTAAAAATACAAAAATTTGCCGGGTGTGGTGGCACATACCTGTAGTCTAAGTTACTCAGGAGGCTGAGGTAGGAGGATCGCTTAAACCCGGGAGCAGAGGTTGTAGTGAGCCGAGATCACACCACTGCACTGCAGCCTGGGCAACAGAGCAAAACTCCGTCTCAAAAAAAAAAAAAATTATGTGTGTGTGTGTGTATAATTTTTATTTTGAAAGTATATATAGAAATTATATATATATATATATATATATATATACACACATATATATCATAAGCCTGAAAGTAAAAGGATAGAAGATTCATCATGCAAAACTAACCAAAAGACAGCCAGTATAGCGTGTTAATATCAGATAAAAAGTACTTTAAGGCAAAAGGTCTTACTAGAAATTAAGAAGATCGGCTGAGTGTAGTGGGTCACCTTTGTAATCCCAGTGCTTTGGGAGGCCAAGGCAGGTGAATCACGTGAGGTCAGGAGGTCAAGACCAGCCTAGCCAACATGGTGAGACCCCCATCTCTACTTAAGATACAAAACTTAGCTGGGCATGGTGGCAGGCACCTGTAATCCCAGCTACTGAGGAGGCTGAGGCAGGAGAACCTCTTGAACCTGGGAGGCAGAGGTTGCAGGGAGCCAAGATCATACCACTGCACTCCAGCCTGGGCAACAGAGTGAGACTCTGTCACAAAAACAAACAAACAAACAAAACAAAGGAAATGAAGAAGGAGGATCGCTTGCATCCAGGAGTCAAGACCAACCTGGGTGACATAGGGAGACCCCTGTCTGTATCAAAAATAAGTTGGACATGGTGTTGCATGCCTGTAGTCCCAGCTACTTGGTAGGCTGAGGTGGGAGGATCGCTTAGCCCAAGAAGTCAAAGCTGCAGTGAGCCGCGATTGCACCACTATACTCCAGCCTGGGCAATAGAGCAAGACCCTTTCTCAAAAAAGAGGTCAGGGGCTGGCCAGGCATGGTGGCTTATGTATGTAATCCCAACACTTTGGGAGTCAAAGGTGGGCAGATTACTGGAGGTCAGGAGTTCGAGACCAGCTTGGTCAATATGGTAACGAACAGTACACAAATAGCCCATAAATATATGAGAAGATATTTAACTTCATCTCATCAGCAAAAATCACAGTGGAGTACTATTGGAAACCTATAAGATGAACAAAAATTACTACCAGTATTAAAATGATGTAGGGTAATGGAAACTCTTACATGGTATTGATGGAATAGAAATTGGTATACTCTGAAGTACAATCCAGAAACATTCTGGTGAAGTTACTGCACATCATTTTAATACTGGTAGTAATTTTTGCTCACCTCATAGGTTTCTAATAGTACTCCACTGTGATTTTTGCTGATGAGATGAATTTAAATATCTTTTCATATATTTATGGGCTATTTGTGTACTGTTCGATGTTCCAACTGTATGATCCAGCTGTTCCACTCCTGTTCCACTCCCAGTTACATACTCCTGATATCCACCAAACTGGAAGAAATGCTTATTCATGTACACTGAGAGACATTTCCAAGAGTATCTGTAGTGTTGTTTATCATAGCAAAAAGTTAGAAGCAACCTAAATATCTGTCACTAGTAAAAAGGACAATTTCCTAGTCCGCTCTACAGTCTGTTATTTTTGAGACTGTGTGGATAGCATAAACCAGTTATTATAAAAGCCTTTGCCTAAAAAGGCAATGAAAATAAATTAAGGTATACATACAACTTGGATGAATCTCACAAATGTAAGATTTCTCAAAGCCAGTTGCAGAATACATACGGTATGATACCATTTATAAGTGTTTCAAAACCCGCAAAATGCTGTATTGCTAAGAGATACATACATTTGTAATCAAAATGCATAAAAGTGCAGGGAAGACAAAGGATTTTATGAGGGGAGTTACACAAGGGGAGTTTAATGTGTTAATAATGTTTCATTTTTTAAGCTGAGTATTAGGTATTTCTTATGCCTTTTAAAATACTGCTTAATATTTTAAAAGATTGAATGGATATAGAAGTTCTCTAATAACTTTATTGAAAAAAATTTGAGGCCTTGTTTACTTGTTTTCTGATTGGCCGTAAGTCTGTCCTCTAATGAGATCTTTAAATGGAAAGGGGTAACTTAGAAAGGAGTAACAGCGCAGTAGTGGGGATGCTATTTTGATTCTTTTCACACAATTGAAGGCCTACAGCCTTTTCCTTATGTTAAAAGGAGTAAAATACTCTACAGTTTGTTATTTTTGAAACTATGTGGATAGTATAAAACCAGTTGTTATAAAATGCCTTTTTCAAAGTAAGGGGTAATTTAGTAACCAGTGAGAGTTTCCAACCAAAATGTAACTTCCTTACATCAAAGCATTTTAGAGGGGAATGTATATTCTATTTTTGTGTAGCGTATGGAAAAGTATTATTCTTAGAAGAATACAGATTTGTCCGTGTTTTCTCCTTTCATATGGGTTTGTGTATCAGACTTTAGAATTGAATGATGTAACGATGCCGAACTTGTATTCTTAAGGGCTCCCTGGTTTATCTGAATTGATTTTTTTTAAACAAAGGTGTACGCCCTAAGTTGGGACGCCGGCACAGTATGGAAAATATGGAACTTATGAAGTTAACACCGGAAAAGGTGGGTGGCAGTTTTTATGTTTTAAATTTCATGAACCATTATAAAATGTTTTAGTAACTTTTAATTTGATGAAATAATTTAAATAAGGCTTGACCTATATAGATGTCACTTAAAAATTTGCCTTTAAAAAAATCAGAAAAAGTATAGTGCAAAAAGAATGCGTTTAGTATGCTGCCATCTGTTTAAGAAAAATGCCTGCATATATTTCCTTTGTAGATTTGTAAAACATTCCTGGAAGAATATGTAAGAAACTGGCTAACAATTATTGCTTCTGAGAAGAGGACTGAGTGTCTGGGTTAGGCTAGAAATACTTTATATATCAGTTTGAACTGTTTGAATCGTTTACCATGTAACTGTATTACTTTTTTTTTTTTTTTAAGAGATCAGGAAGATCAAAACAACAAGCTCTTTTTCCCCAACTACATAGCAACATTATTGCCAAGATGAATCAAATTTATGATTAAGAGGAGAGTTGTTTTTCTAGCTGCATTCTTGAAAAGCCTTTTTTTTTAAACAAGTACTTTGTATTGAAGATACATCTTCCCCAGGCGTTTTCTTGGAGGAGGGGTTGCGTAGTAAAAGGGAAGGGACTTCATAGTTGGAAACAGGTTACTGAAGAACACATCAAGGCTACTTTCTTCCATTTCCTTTTAACTGAATATTACATTGTCAAATAGGCTCTTAATTCTTTTGTGTATATCTTTTTATTTATTTTACTTATTTATTTTAGAGTTGGGATCTCTCTCTGTCTCGTAGGCTGGAGTGCAGTAGTGCAGTAGAGCCGTGGGCTCAAGTGATCCTCCTGGCTCAGCCTCCCCAGTAGCTGGGACTACAGGTGTACCTCATCATGCCTGGCTAAGTTTTTTACTTTTTCGGAGACAGTCTCTCACTGGTCTAAACTGGTCTTGAACTCCTGGCCTTTAGCAATCCTCCTGCCTCCAGCCTCCTGAGTTGCTGGTACAGCTGTGAGCCACTGCACCAGCTGTGGTATATTTTTTAAAATACTTTTTATAAAATATCTTCATGACAGCAACTTTAGAAAATGTGAACACAGAAATCAAGATAATCCGTAATCCTGCCTCCTGATAGTAACTACAGTTATTTTGGCATCTGTTCATTTGGTATTTCCATATGGATGTTGTAGACACTACAATATGTGATAATTCTATCAAGTATATCTTTCCAACTGGGCACAGTGACTCATACCTGTAATCCTAGCACTTTGGGAGGCCAAGGCAGGCAGATCACTTGAACCCAGGATTTTGAGACCAGCCTGGGCAACATGGTGAAACCCTGTCTCTACCAAAAAAAAAAAAATACAAAATACAAAAATTAGCTAGGCTTGGTGGCACATGCCTGCAGTCGCAGCTACTTGGGAGGCTGAGGCAGGAGTATCATTTTAGCCTGGGATGTGGAGGTTACAATAAGCCATGATTGTGTAACTGCACTCCAGCCTGCATGACAAAGTGAGACTCTGTCTCCAAAAAAAAAAAGAAACAAAAAGGAACATCTTTCCATGTCATTAAATATTCTTCTGCCCTATCATTATAACAATAGCATATGATTTTTCAATAGTGATAGTTTATGTGTGAATAATCTTCAAAAAACCAACATATAAAATTGTGTTAGAATCACATCCAAGATATTTTTATTCCAGTCATTCAGAGTTATTTGGAAACTCTAGTAATTTTTAAAGGACTTTGTGATTCTCCCAAAACATCCAGCTCTTCTCTGAGTGGTTCTCAAATATAAATTTGTTAAATCCACAAATTATGTTTTTAAAAAAGCTTTTAAGGCAATGTTAGTCTATGTTTTTCTTTTAGGAACATACTAATAAGTAGCAAAAATAATCTGTCTTCTGCCTACCTATGTACTGGTACTAGCAGTGTTATGCAAGAAGCTGACCAGATTCGACTTTGTAATTCTCTAAGAGTCAAGTGATAAAATTCTATCTTTAATTTCAAATACGTTTAAGTGGAATTAGTTCTTTATATTGGTTTCATTTCCACATAATAAAGCTGTCAAATAATTCATTATTTCATTATTCTCAACAAAGCAAAGAAGCATATGTAAGGAAAAAGGAAGATTTCTAGGTTAAGAGGGTTCCTGGGAGAGTATGCAGTGGGAGGGAACTTTTGAGGCTTCAATGCCTGAACTTGGATATGTGAAAATGTCTTTACTAACCTCACATTTGATAATTTTTCTGACTATAGAATTCTTGGTTAGAAATAATTTTTCTTCACAGTTTTTAAGACATTGCTTCGCCCTCTATTCTTGTTTTCAGTATTGTTGAGAAGTTCAAATAAATATATAGGAAACATTTTTAATTTTTCTTCTTGGGTTTTGGGTGCAGCTTTATATTCTCACATCAAGGACCATTTTCCTTTTCTCTAAACAAGAGACCATGAAATCACTGTAATAAATAATTTTCCCTTATGACCTCTATGTGAAAAGGAATCGATGGCTTGGTTCACTTATTAGCTACATGTTTTTAAAAACAGCAACACATACATACATATATATACATATACACACATATATATATATGGGTTCTCACTATGTTATCCAGGCTAGCCCTGAACTCCTGGGCTCAAGCAATCCTCCCATCTCAGCCTCCTGAGTAGCTGGGATTACAAGTGTGAGCCACCATGCCCAGCTACATGTCTCACTCCCCTGTACATTTATTTCAATTTGTGCCTCATGGGTACTTTTCTGGGTTGATGGAAATGTTCTATGTATTGTTTAGAGTAGGAGTTATATGGCTTCCAGTCATAGACTTAAAATCTGTGCATTTGACTGTAAATTTTACCTATGAAAAAATGTGCCACTAAAGTTACTACAAAGCATGAACCTTTAGAGTTACTTGTAAACATTTAAGACTGAATGTTAAAGCTGCAAATGTCAGAGCTGTTGTATGTAGTGCATATTTTTCCATTGCACTTGATAAATGTTATTTCGTTATTTGTAGGTTGTCATATGTATTTAAACCAGATCTAGACCTTTATAAATTGATTTTGCTTATTGAAAATGTAGTATGGTATTCATAAAAACAGTACCATTTTATTAAAAATTACTGCTATGTTTTAGATATTAATTTTTATGTTTAAAAATTCTACATCTACATTTTCCAGTTGTAACAGATTTTTTAAGTAACTCACGTCTAAAGTAAAACTTTGGCTCCTTCTCTGACCATTCATATTTTATTTTTATAGCGTTTTGGCAAACCTTGCTTTCTTATTTTAGGTTCTTAAAAACCAGCATTTTAATATTTTGATAATGAGGAATCCACAGTATACATTGGGCATAAGCTCTTGAAAATAGTGCAGTATACTAAAAGGTCTTTTTTTTAAAGAGATCTAAAATTCTTCCTCTTTCCCCCAATAGTAAATAAGTGAACATATCAGGTTAATATTATGGGAAACCAGAAGAGAGCTGGGGCTTGGGAGATGTTTTTTTCACCTGCATTCCATTTGTAATTTTTTAGGTACAGAACTGGAACAGTGAAATTCTTGCTAAGCAAAAACCTCTTATTGCCAAACCTTCTGCAAAGCTACTCTTTGTCAACAGACTGAAGGGGAAAAAATACAAAACTAATTCCTCCACTAAAGTTCTCCAAGATGCCAGTAATTCTATTGATCACCGAATTCCAAATTCTCAGAGGGTACGTTTAAAATAGATTTTTTTTTCAAGTATTGTGTTTTGAGTACCTATTTTTGGGTTTTGTTGTATTCATACTGGATTTTTAGTAATTTAAATTAGACATTTAACATAAAATATCTTTGTATTCATAGTTGCCTATCTTTTCTATCTTCTTCAAAACTAGAAATGGTAATTAACTGTCTTAGTAGATAAATTGCTCCCTTGTATTGGACAATAATTATTTCTTTTTCTTTTTTTCAAGACAGAATCTCACTCTGTCACCCAGGCTGGAGTACAGTGGCGTAATCTCAGCTCACTGCAACCTCTGCCTCCTGGGTTCAAACGATTCTCCTGCCTCAGCCTCCCGGGTAGCTGGCATTACAGGCGGGAGTCACCATGCCCAGCTAATTTTTGTAGTTTTAATAGAGATGGGGTTTCACCTCCTGACCTCAAGTGATTGACCCTTCTTGGCCTCCTAAAGTGCTGGGATTATGGGCGTGAGCCACCACACTTGGCCAGTAATTATTTGTTTGAGTAACTATTGTTTGGAAAAATACTACCAGTTATTTCACTGCATTGTCTCCCAGTAAAACTAACCTCTACTCAGCTCAGAAGACAGAACAAATTAAATTCAGATGCTCGAGAATTTTTAAATATTAGTTTCGAATGAAGTGTGTCTGTTAACATCCTATTAATCACGTTATTGAAACTATGATAGTGTAGCAGGAGCGGCGGCGGGAAACGGATCTCTCGAACACCGAATAAAGGAGGGAGGAATTTATTCGGCCGGGAGACCAGGTAGTAATTTGTCGAAAACCCAGCTCATCTAAGGAAGGTTCTGCCTTTATATAGGTTTATACTTTAGATGTTACATGTAGAAGAATCTTAGGTTCATAGTTTTAGGACTCACATGTGAAAAGGTTTCTGGTTTGATCTTGTTTTAAGTAAAAATAGTGTCTTCCAGAGAGTTTCCCCAAGACCAAGCGTTATTTTCAGGAAAGAGATTCAGGAGGTGCCAGCTGACTTGCTCTCTCTTCTATTGAGATGCACAGTGGATGACAGAGGGGGAGGGAATCCCAAATGCCTGGGTCTGCTTCCTCAATAGAATTACAAACTTTTGATGAAAAATGAGCCTGAGCAACATGATTAAACTCTGTCTCTACCAAAAAATAAAAAGTTAGCTGGGCATGATGGTGTGCACCTATGGTCCCAGAGCCCAGGAGATGGAGGATGCAGTGAGCTGAGATCATGCCACTGTACAACACTGTTGTCCGGGCAACAGAGGGAGAATGTGTCTCAAAAAAAAGAGTAAAATGATCATAGCAATCAGTTTATTTAATTTATTATAAATTAAAATACCATGAGTTTACTAATAAGTATTGGGAAATCTCTAATGCAGCGACCCTATAATCTGATAAAAGGATCAAAGTAAGTTACAAAGAAGGTACTTCTATTTCCATTTCCAAATCCATTTCTCTGCTGGGCACAGTGGCTCATGTCTGTAATCCCAGCACTTTGGGAGGCCAGGGTGGGTAGATCTCCTGAATTTAGGAGTTTGAGACCAGCCTAGGCAACATGGTGGAACCCCATCTCTACCAAAAATACAAAAAATTAGCTGAGTATGTTGGCACACACCTGTGGTCCCAGCTACTCAAGAGACTAGGGTGGGAGGACTCCTTGAGCCTGGGAGACAGAGGTTGCAGTGAGCTGAGATTGCCCCACTGCACTCCAACCTGGGTGACAGAGTGAAACCCATCTCAAAATAAATAATAAAAAATAAAATCAGATGGGCACGGTGGCTTACGCCTGTAATCCCAATACTGTGGGAGGTCAAGGCGGGTGGATCATGAGGTCAAGAGATTGAGACCATCCTGGCCAAGACGATGAAACCCTGGAGGCTGAGGCAGGAGAATCGCTTGAACCCAGGAGGCAGAGTTTCCAGTAAGCCAGTATTGCACCACTGCACTTCAGCCTGGATAACAGAGCAAGGCTTCTCAAAAAAAAAAAAAAAGATCCACTACCATGTCTTAGCCTAGTTCTTACTCTAATACCTAGACTTCAATAGGTACCTGAACTGATCTCCCTGCCTTCATTATTATATCTAAACAAAACTGATTAAAATTGACTACTGCCATTGCTCATCTTATTTCACATAGGATAAAGTCTACATTTGTTAGTATTGCTTACAAAGGCCTCTTTCTTCCTCTGTACCTACCCCTACCCTTCAGTTCATCTCTTTAATACTACAAACTTTTTGGATTGCATATTAACTAGTATGAAACATCTCTCACCTGCAAATGCCTACTCATTCTTAAGGAGCCAACACAAAATGTGCTGTGAAATTTTCCCAATTTCTCCTAAAAGTTAGTTCCTCTATCCTCCTCAGGCCCATAACATTTTTTGTATATGTGCCTCTATTAAAATACATCACTATGAAAAAAAATAATTACTTGTATTAAACATTGCATTCATCATTTCAGTTTTGAAGCCTTCCAGATGAAGAATATAGGTCTTCCTCTTCTCACAAATATTCATTTATTTGAAGTTTGTATTTTTTCAGGATCTTCAAATCTAATATAATAAAAAGACCTTAGAAATCACTATGCTAGGAAAAAACACTGTTTTCTTTCTTAAACAGCTCCTACAAAGAGATAAGTATACTTAAATTCCACTGTATAATGTTTAGAACTGAATGTGGAGCCTGAAGTACAGGCCTGTATCACCAGTGTTTGCATAATTCAGTATCTGTAGCAATTCTCTTAAGTCTGAGGTATATTTCTTTAGTCTTAGAAACACAGGAATTAAAAACTAGAAGTGCTTTTTGTTAGTTGGATTAAAATAACCTTTTATTGCCAATATTTTCCATCTTGTATTCTTTTTTAAAATAAAAGTTCAATTTTTATTTTAATCCTCATCCTTTACCTTTTGCATTTCAATGCACCATGATGTTCACTGATTATCTAAAGATAATACTGGAATATTCAAATGAACTGGACTTCCTCTCAATATTTTAGAAAATCAGTGCAGATACTATTGGCGATGAAGGGTTCTTTGACTTACTAAGCCGATTTCAAAGCAATAGGATGGATGATCAGAGATGTTGTTTACAAGAAAAGAACTGCCATACAGCTTCAACAGCAACTTCTTCCACTCCCCCCAAAATGATGCTAAAAAGTAAGTCATCTCTGTTTCTCCCCCAGTTTTAATAGTTCTCTTTGATATGATTTATTTCTGAGAATTTAGTTCCCATCATAGATATGATAAATGAGCCTGAATCCAGGTGTATCTGAAATGCTGCTGTTTATACAGTTCAAACAAGGTTTTTTCAGTTCCCTGAAGTATATCTGTGTTTTTAGTCCAGTGTGCTTTCATTAACTATATCATACTACCTCTCTAGTTTTCTTTGAAAAATCTGTTGGGGAAAATATGACTGTGAGCCAGGTGTGGTGCTGCATGCCTGTAATCTCAGCTACTTGGGAGGCTGAAGTGGGAGGATCGCTGAGGCCAGGAGTTTGAGGCTATAGTTTGCAATGATTGTGTTTGTGAATAGCCACTGCACTCCAGCCTGGGCAGCATAGTTAGACCCTATGTCTAAAACATATATAAAAAAAAAATCTGATTTTATTTATTTAGAGACAAGATCTTGCTGTTAGCTAAGCTAGAGTGCCAGGCATGATCATAGCCAGTGCAGCCTTGAACCCTTGTGCTCAAGCGATCCTTCTACCTCAGCCTACCAAGTGGCTGGGACTACAGGCACACACCACCATGCCCAGCCAATTTTTAAAATTTTTTGTGGAGACAAGGTCTTGCTGTGTTGTCCAGGCTGGTCTTGAGCTCCTGGCCTCAAATGATCCTCCTGCCTTAGCCTCCCAAAGTGCTGGTATTCCAGGCATGAGCTACCATGCCCAGCCTAAATATAACTTTTAAAAATAAAAATGAGGAGGAAAGATAGTTATACTTACCTTGTGATTATATATAAAATGTCAGTATTTCATATCTGGGTTAGAAAAGAAAAATGAAGACAGACTGAAGAGGAACCTATGGCTAAGGCTGAGGCTAAGGCCTGGCTGACTTAGAAAGGACTAAAATAGGTTACTTAAATTTTTCTATTTCAGCTACCAAAGGACTTCTTATACCATAGACCAAGACTTGCCAGCAGCACTTAACTGTTAGTTTACTAAATGATTTGTATTCAGGGCATGGAATAAAAAACACTGTTCCATACACCCTGGTCTGAAAAATGGTGTAAGAAAAACAGTTCATTCACCTTCTAAAATCTAGTTACGTATCTTATAGTTACATTTTGAGTGAGCATTAAATAGATAAATACAGCCAAATCTGAGTAACCTCCAAGTGGGTCATTTGAAGTACTCTGAGGCTCATTATTCCCTCCCACCAATAAAAACCGCACCTATCTAGCCAACATCAGTGTCAGGGCTATAGCTGGAGGGCAGGGCGGGTATTGGGACTGGCAAGGCCAGAAAGATCTAGGTATATAATAAATGTGCTTAGGGTTTTTTTTAACCTTTGGCTTTGTTCTTCTGTTCTTAGCACCATCTGTTCCTGTGGTATCCCCCAACACGGATGAGTTTTTAGATCTTCTTGCCAGCTCACAGAGCCGCCGTCTGGATGACCAGAGGGCCAGTTTCAGTAATTTGCCAGGGCTTCGTCTAACACAAAACAGCCAGTCAGTGCTTAATCACCTGATGACTAATGACGACAAAGATGCTGATGAAGATTTCTTTGACATCCTTGTAAAATGTCAAGTATGTCTGTATGTTTTTTTCATTCTGCATACAGCTCAGGTACCATCGAGAACATTGGCAGTGTTATAATTCTCATTCAGGAAGGGCTTATTTTGTATTAGAGAGTTATAATTGTCCATCATTCAGTAAAAAATTATTGAACACTGATTATGTTTCAGGTGCTATTCTAGGCATCGAGGATACATAAAGGATCTTACATTTTAGGACACAGAAGTGTGTACAAGTGTGTGTATATATATAGAGAGAGAGAGAGTGTGTGTGTGTGTGTTAGGTAATCATACTTGCTATGAAGAACTTTAAAGGAGGATAAAGGAATAGTGGGTAAGCAAAGGTGTTGGTGGTAGGGGGAGTGTCTGTTTTAGGTAGGGTGGTTAGAGAAGACTTTTCTGGATTGTCATTTGAACAGAGACATGAATTCAGTGAAGCTGAATGCAGTGAAGCAGTCAGCCATGTGAGTATCTAGAGAAAGAATATTCCATGCAGAGGCAGCAAGTCCCCTCTTGGATATAAAAGCTTAGCCAGTTCAAGGAATGGCAAATGTGACTGGCATGGGATGAGTAGGGGAAGGGGAGAGTGGTACAAAATGACGATGGAGAAGTAATCTGGGCCTAGATCATATAGGCTCTTGGAGGCCACAATGAGTCTTGTGTTTTAGATGTGTTAGGGAGGTACCGGAAATGTCCTCAAAAAGGATGCTGGCTACTGATGGAAGAATGTAGAGTGGCAAGGCTGTTAGTATGAAAACCAACCAAGAAGACAGTATAGTGATGCAGGCAAAAAATAGTGGTGATGTGGACTAGAGTGGTGACAGTGAGAGGTAGTCAGCACAGGGCTATATTATTAGTTATTATATCAGTTATATATTATGGTTAGTTGGCAGGACCTATTAATAAATTGGATAGAGGGTTTCAGGGAAAGAGAGAATCAAGAATGACTTACACCTTGAGCAACTGGGAAATGAATGGTTCTATTTACTGAAATGGAGATGACTAGAGGAGAAACAAGGCTGGGGAGAAAAAGCAAGAGTTCTGTTTTAGATATGTTCAATTTGGTAAGCTGTTAGCCAGTTCAAGGAATGGCAGGTGAGACTGGCGTAGACAATGAAGTAGAGGTGTTAAATAGGCAATTTGATGTCAAATCTGGAGCCCAAGGGAGAATAAATTTGGGAGAGCCCTGGAAAGAAATTACCTAAAGAATAGGACAGAAAGAAGTCCAAGACTAAGCCCTGAGCATTTCAGAATTTACTAGTTAGATGGAGGAAGATGAGCTGGCAAAGTAGCAATAGCCAGAGAGTTCGAAGGATACCCCAAGCGTGTGATGTGGTGGAAATCAAGTGAAGAATGTATCTTAAGCAATGTTCAACTGTGGCAAATGTTGCTAAGAACCTGAGTCAGATGATAACTGAACCTACTAGATTTGGTAACATGGAGTTTATTAATAATTTTGAAAAATACTGTTTCAGTGGCATGGTGGGGACAAAGGATTGAGTGGGGTGAGAAAATAGGAAGTGTGAAAGGGGAGACAGTAAATACAGAAAACTTTAATGAGTTCAGTGGATCATTAGCTAGAAAAGAAATATAAGGCAAAAAAATTTTTTTCTTATTTTGGGTGATAAACATAGTTTACAGACAGAAATAGTCAAGTAAAGAAGGGAGTCAGTGATGTAGGTAAGTCTGGGATAATTGAACAGTTTTTATGTAGGTGACAGAGAGAAAGCAGAGTACAGATTTGGAGATGGGAGCAAGTAGGAATTCTCTCTGGCTGCTTTTATTTTCTCACCCAAGTAAGAAGTAGAGTCATTCATTAAGATTGGGGTTGGGGAGCACTATAAATTTGAAGAGAAAGGAAGTAAGAAATAGTTGACTTAGAGAAACTAAAACTAGCGGAAAAGTATTAAGAATACTGTGCTGTGCTAAGAACCCACCTGAGGCCCAGCGCAGTGGCTCACGCCTGTAATCCCAGCACTTTGTGAGGCAGAGGCGGGCGGATCACCTGTCTCTTCTAAAAATACAAAATTAGGCTGGGCATGGTGGCTTATGCCTGTAATCCCAACACTTTGGGAGGCCCAGGCGGGTGAATCACAAGGTCAGGAGTTCAAGACCAGCCTGGCCGACATGGTGAAACCCCATCTCTACTAAAAATACAAAAAATTAGCTGAGCGTAGTGGCAGGCACCTGTAATCCCAGCTACTTGGGAGGCTGAGGCAGTAAAATCGCTTGAACCCAGGAGGTGGAGGTTGCAGTGAGCCGAGATCACACCACTGCTCTCCAGCCCAGGGGACAGAGTGAGCCTCTGTCTTAAAAAAAAAAAAAAAATTATCCGGGCATGGTGGCGCATGCCTGTGATCCCAGCTACTCGGGAGGCTGAGGCAGGAGAATCACTTGAACCCAAGAGGCAGAGGTTGCGGTGAGCTGAGATCGCACCATTGTACTCCAGCCTGGGCAACGAGAGTGAAACTCCATCTCAAAAAAATTTTTAAAACCCCACCTGAAGCTCACAGTCACTGGAAGTAAAATTGGTGAGTGCAATTTTGTATTTTATCCAGTCATAACCAGCTGCTTGAGGCAGAGAGATAAACCAAGGTTGATATTTTGCCAGGAGAATTGGATATAGGGGAGAGACTGGTAGTTGAAGACATGTGCCAGGAAGTGATTTTAATAATGGACTTTAGAATCTAGGCTGTAAGAAGGGAAATACAGAAATAAAAGATGTGAAGCAAAAAGTAGCAGTGGTCCCAGTAGATTCAAGGAATACTAAAGATACATAACAAATCATCAAGATATCTGAAGCAAAAATGAGCAGAATTGAAGGGAGAAATTGATAGTTCTACAAAAATAGTTGAGGAATTCAGTATTCTATGCTCATTAATGGATAGGACAACTAGACAGAAGAAGATAAGGAAATGGAGGATTTGAACAACACAGTACACCAACTAGGTCTAACACGTGTATATAGCACACTTTACCAACAATAGCAGCATGCACAGTCGTTTTAAGTGCACATGGAATGTTTTCAGGTCAGTCCACGTTAGGCCACAAATTCTCAATAGATTTAAAAGATAAAAGTACCTTCTCTGACCCCATGGGATAAAATAAGCAGTAACAAAAGGAAAATGGGGAAAACTCACAAATTTGTGGAAATTAAACAGACTCTAAAACGACGAATCCATGAAAGACATCACAATGGAAATTGTAAAATAGAGAAAAAAAATATACTAAAACGTATGGGACACAGCAAAGGCAGTGCCAAGGGGAAAATTCATAGCTGTAAATGTTTACAGTAACAAAAGATCTCAAGTCAACAACCTAACTTTACAACATAAGGAACTAAAAAAAGAACAAAACCCTAAACTAGCAGAAGGAAAGAAAAATAAAGATTATAACACAGATAAATAAAATGCAGAACAGAAAAAAATAGAGAAAATCAGTGAAGCCAAGATATACTAAAAATAGATTAACAAAATTGACAAACTTTTGGCTAGACAGACTAATTTTAAAAGAAGATTCAAATTACTAGAAATACAAACTTACCAAGAAGAAATGATGAAGAAACAGAAAATACACCCAAAGTAAGGAGATTGCATCAATAACTGAAAACCTCATAAAAGCTCTGGACCTGATAGCTTTACTGGTGCATTCTATCAAACATTTAAAGAACTAACACCATGCCTTCTCAAACTGTTCCTTCCAAAAACGGAAAGGAGTTCTGTCAGCCTCTGCCAAGGCAGGTGGATCATGAGGTCAGGAGTTCAAGACCATCCTGGCCAACATGGTGAAACCCCATCTCTACTAAAAATACAAAATAAAAATTGGCTGGGCGTGGTGGCATGTGCCTGTAATCCCAGATACTCAGGAGGCTGAGGCAGTGAGCTGAGATTGCGCCACTGCACTCCAACCTGGCAACAGAACAAGACTCCATCTCAAAAAAAAGGCAACCCAAGATAAAATATTTGGAAATCACATATCTGATAAAGGATTAACATCCAGAATATATACAGAACTCCTAAAACTCAACAAAAAACAACTCGATTCAAAAATGGGCAAAGAAAAGAGTGGGCAAAGAGCTGGAAAAGGCATTTCTATAGAGATAACAAGAGGCTAGACTATAACCATGGGAGCCAGATGGTTAAGGCTGAAGTGAAGAATGAGAACACTAAATCAGAAGTAGTCTAGGAACTGAAGTGTTCAAGTGTTGGGTTAATTGGAGGACACTGAAATTATCAACTTAGGACAGGAGAAATGAGTGAGCCAGGTATGTGTGGAGGCGGCACTGACTTAGGAGGGCAGTTAACTGTACCCTCTAAGGGTTGTGGGAGTAAATGTTGAGGGATCTATGTGCTTGTCGCTGTCCCCAACAATGTAGTGGGTACTCAGTATCAGCTATCACACTTTTATTCTTATTCTTGAGCTACAATGCCAGAAACTATGGTGCATACTTGTTAGTGCTTGTACTTTTTATTTGATGAGTAGCATGTCTAATATAAGAATCATAGGCCAGGCATGGTGGCTGACACCTATAACCCCAGCATGTTGGGAGGCCGAGGCGGGTGGGTCACAAGGTCAGGAGATCGAGACCATCCTGGCCAGCGTAGTGAAATCCCATCTCTACTAAAAATACAAAAAATTAGCTGGGCATGGTGGCAGGCACCTGTAGTCCCAGCTATTCAGGAGGCTGAGGCAGGAGAATCGCTGGAACCCGGGAGGCGGAGGTTGCGCCACTGTACTCCAGCCTGATGACAGAGCGAGACTTTGTCTTAAAAAAATTCAGTCTGGGCTATTTCTTAACAGATTTAACTGCCTAAGACAGAGGCAGGCAAACTTTTTTTGTGAAGGGCCAGATAGAAAATATTTTACACTTTGCAGGCCATATGGTCTCTGTTGAAACTGCCCAACTCTGCCATTTAGTAGGAAGGCAGCCATATAGACAATATATAAACAAATGTATTGATGGGGAAATAAAAATGACACCTCATTTACAGAAGCAGGCATTGGGTTATAGTTTGCTGTCTCCTAGCTTAAGATGTGATTTTTTTTAAATGTGGTTCCTCATGGGTTTTGTACATATTTCTAAAGATGTGTTGTTACATTGTTGATGCCTGTTAGATTATAACCTAGGACTGTTACATACAGTTGACCTTGTCTCAGATTATTCCTTGTGACCAATTAATATAATGCACATACTAAACCCATGAAGCAGCTATACTTATGTAAGCAGCTATATTTAATTCATTTTTAAAAAAGAATTTTATGTAGTTTGAGGTCTAAAGATTAATTTCTGAGAAGCCCAAAAAATAGCTTACAACTGGATTTTCTTGTTATGACTGACAGATATTACATAGCTTCATGCTTTTTTTCCCCACAGTATGTCTTTAAATTTCTTTCTCATAAACTTTTAGGGATCCAGGTTAGATGATCAAAGATGTACTCCGCCACCTGCTACCACAAAGGGTCCGACAGTACCAGATGAAGACTTTTTCAGCCTTATTTTACGATCTCAGGCAAAAAGAATGGATGAACAGAGAGTTCTTTTACAAAGAGATCAAAACAGAGACACTGACTTTGGGCTAAAGGACTTTTTGCAAAGTAATGCTTTGTTGGAGTTTAAAAATTCGGGGGAAAAATCAGCAGACCACTAGTTACTATGGATATATTTTTTTTCTTTCAGAATACGGTAAGGAAACCATCTATTACTTTTTTCCTTAAAAGAATTTATAGCACTGTAATACAGCTTAAAATATTTTTAGAATAATGTAAATAGTTAACATTCAGTAGTCTATTATTAAGGGTTTAATACTTCTCTGGACACTCACGTGTTTCAAGGTGGAGGTGTCCTGTAAGGTGCTTCGTCATCTGTGATTGCTACTTGGGATGTGTTCTTTGGCAGCTTGTTAGATTACTTTACCTAGTGTTTGTAAAGTAGGAAGTTAAGTGAATCACAGATTAGAATTTAATCCTCTTATGGAAGTTTTTAAAATCTTAATTGACAATGGCATTTTTTTATACATAACCATGGATGTAGTGGGAAACAATGCTATTTAGTAAAAATAACGTACTTGACCAATGTAAAAAAGTATATAAAATAGTCTTATTAAAAACCTAGTTTTTTTTTCTCCATGAATATCTATTTTCAGTATTTTTTAGGCCAAAGCCAGCATAAAGAAACTCTTAAGTAAACCTCTCGGGCAGGGCATGGTGGCTCATGCCTGTAATCCCAGCACTTTGGAAGGCTGAGGCAGGAGGATCACCTGAGGCTAGGAGTTCAAGACCAACCTGGGCAGCATAGTAAGACTGCCATCTCCATGAAAAATACATTAGCAGCCAGGTGCAGTGGTTCACGCCAGTAATCTAATCCCAAAACTTTGGGAGGCTGAGACGCGCGGATCACTTGAGGCCAGGAGTTTGAGACAAGCCTGGCCAACATGGTGAAATCCCATCTCTCTTAAAAACACAAAAATTAGCAGGGCTTGGTGGCACACACCTATAGTTCCAGCTACTTGGGAGGCTGAGGCAGGAGAATTTTTTGAACCCTTGGGAGGCAAAGGTTGCAGTGAGCCAAGACCAAGCCACTGCACTCCAGCCTGGGTGACAGCAAGACTCTCTCTCAAAAAAAAAAATTATATATATATATATATATCAAGCATGGTAGCACACACCTGTAGTCCCAACTACTTAAGAGGCTGAGGCAGGAGGATTGCTTGAGCCCAGGTGGTAGAGGCTGCACTCCAGCCTGATGACAGCAAGACCCTGGCTCTAGAAAACATATCTTTTGTGTGTTTTGGGCTATATGTTAAAAAATATATACATATGTATCACTTAAAATGGTCTCTTCTGTTCCATAATACTGCTATAAAACAAAGTTTTGTAAGTTATCATGTTTAAAAAAAAAAAAAAAACGTGGTTAGGTCAAGAACCTAGGACACATAAACAGAAAACAGATGACAACTCACAAAAATTCAGTATGAAAGATGTCAGCTAGAACCTTAGTGGTCATTAAGCCTTGTCTTCCTTATCCCAGATACTGAAGGCAGTTTATAAGGGGATGATAACAAAGTAACTGTAGCAAAAGACAAGAATGGGACAGAGCAGGGCCTGGAGTAACACTGAATCACAGACTGCAAAAGCCCACCCTTGGAACAAGTTGGCAGCTTGTTCCACTCTGCTTGCACAGCTGGGATGGGATCTGGGGATGTGGACCCCTGTTCAGAGTCACTCGGGTGATTTTGATGGGCAAACAGAACTACTTCTCTAAATGGCCAATGTTTAAAAAAAAAAAAAAAAGATAGTCATAATCTGGAATTACATTAAGGGCTGAGTTGAAACCTGGATCACATTATTATGTTTCATGTATATGATGTCCTGGATAGCATTTTAAAAGCTCACTCAGGTAAGTTTCATGGGGCTTTTCTTATAAGAAAATTCAGTAAGACAGTATACCAAACCACAATGTAAAAATAAGTTTATTTTGTGTATACAATAGTTCTTACAGCCTATAAATATTCAACATTATTCCATTTAAACATTGTTTTTAACAGCTGTCTACCTTGTTCTGATTTTCCTAAAAGCTTCACACTACATAGGCTGGGCATGATGGCCCATGCCTGTAATCCCAACACTTTGGGAGGCCGATGAGGGTGGATCACTTGAGGTCAGGATTTCGAGAACTGGCCAGCATGGCAAAATCCCATCTCTACTAAAAATATAAAAATTAGCCAGGCATGGTGGCACACATCTGAAATCCCACCTACTTGGGAGGCTGAGGCAGGAAAACCGCTTGAACCCAGGAGATGGAGGTTGCAGTAAGCCAAGATTACGCCACCGCACTCTAGCCTGGGCGACAGAACAAAACTCTCAGAAAAAATAAAGCAAAATTAAATTTAAAAAAGGCTTCACACTCTAAACCTTAATTTTAATGACATTGGCTAGTCAATAGACAAGCCTTATGTCTTTTCTGGTAATAAACTGGCCTTATGTGTTCAGTTTGCTTTCATATTTCTAAGTCTTTCCTGAATTGCTGTCGTCATTCAACAGCAGTTGCATGGTGCCTTGCTAGCTGTCAAAGCAGATTTCGTTCCCAAATGGATATCTGTAATGAAAGAATACAAAGGTGAATTTTTACTTAAAATTTTTTTTAAAATAATTTTTGTTTTTGGATTAAAAGGCAGTAACTGCAAGCAGCATTAATTCGACTCACAGTTACAGTCCATCACCTGGGGATTCACTACTTCTTTTCAGAATCAGATCACAGATCAAATGACAGCTCTCTCACCATGGGGGCATATTCCCCAATCAGTGTGAACACATCTTGTCCTCAGAGGACTACTTTATATGCATGGATGTTCACAAATTTATTCTAAACCACAGGTGTCTGTTAGAATTCATTTGTTACATGCCCACTGTGTTAAAAATCTTAAAATCCTTTTGTACTTCTTAGAAAAAATAACCTTTCTGATGAAATACTAAAGATGTTTGCAGTATTAAACTAGAATATATTAACGTGTATAATTTTTTTGAGACAAGGTCTTGCTTTGTCACCCAGGCTGGAGTACAGTGGCTTGATCGTAACTTACTGCCACCTTGTGATCCCCCTGCCTCAGCCTTCCATGCAGCGGAGATTACAGGCATGTACCACCATGCCTGGCTAGTTTTATTTTTAGTAGAGACAAGGTCTTGCTTTGTTGCCCAGGCTGGTCTTGAATTCCTGGGCTTAAGTCATCATCCTGCCTTGACCTCCCAAACTGCTGGGATTGTAGGCATGAGCCACTGTACCTGGCCTAAAATCAAATTGTTACAGGCATGTAAGTAACACTTCTTGGATCCAAAATGTATATTCTGCATTTTATATTTAAAAAAAAATAAAAAAGTGCTTGGGATACAAATGTCTGCAGGAAAATTTAAAGACTTTATTCCTGACTGGTATCATTTTTAGTTAGCAGTTGAACACAACTTGTAATTGTGAATATGGTTAAAACAAAGGACAACTGATGTATATGAAATCTGCTAGCTAAGGACAGGTACAAAATTTATGCATTGCTTTTTAAAAAGTTTAAAATGTACAATCAGGAGAAGGGCACAAAAAAGAAAATAAAAAGTTTACAATGAGGAATGCTTTTTATAATCAATCAAAGACTAAAGTGCTGACTGATGGCCTGTCTGCAGTTAAGGAAGGCACCAAACTCTTATTTTTTCCTCATCATGGTATTCTTCTATGTGTAGAGCTCTCTAAAAATTCAAATGTCCTGTGGACAAAACAATATGATTTGCTATAAATATAAATAAGATATGCTAATATCTAATAGTCTCCACTGCTAGGATTGAGTAACAAGAAAAAGAGGTCTTATAAAAAAAGCCCATACACTTCATCTGTTGGGAACAGAAAGAAAGTCATTTTCAGTTGACTGACTCTGTAAAACAGATTACCAATATAACAAGCCATGTTATCTAAATTGCCCTGGCAGTCTTCAGTTTTGTCTAAGTAAACAAAGTAAAAGGGAAAATAAGGATGCAGGCCTAGTAATAGCTGCAGAAAAGATGAAACTACAAAGCCACAATGACCTGTGGGCAGCGTACACAGAGACAAGCTGAGGTGTCAGACTGATCCTGGTAATGCATACTCCATGGCTGCAGGAAGACACTGGAGTGCATCAAGTGGGTGGTCGGAACTACAGTGGATTCCACTAGGCAATGTAAGTTGGTTAGTGGGTTCCTGTACGTGCCTGTAACTATAAAATTTCTTTTCCAGTGTCCGCCATTCCAACTGGCCTCCTTAACTGTCCAGAATCAGTGATGCCTGCCATCTGTTCATCTTAAAATATAAATTCTGAGACCATTTTCTAAAATTAGCACTTCCTACTACACATCAAAAATGAAATCAAAAGCTTTTATATACATACATGTGTTTGTTAATTCTAATTGTCAGTAAAAATGTGAATGTTGAAGTTGGCACCTGTGTAGTAATCAGAATACTTGCAGATAAGAGAGAACAGAGAGTATACTTTACAAAGCTCGAAGAAGACTTGAGAGCTGTCGCTTGTGCTGTTGTTCCTCTAGCCACAGGGGCTGCTGACTGGATCCTGCCCATGTGGTCCAGCTGTATTTCTTGCTGGGCTGCATGTGCTGCCTTGGTCTGGGCTGCCCTCGGCTTCCGACATGAGCTGGGCCTTTTCTGCTGCAGGTGGACCTTCTGTATTCCCTGATGTGTCTTGGCCAGAGACAGGCTTAGCAGACTGGCTGCTTTCAGTACTGCTTGCTTTCAGAGTGCCTTCCCCAGGAATTTTACCAATCTCCGTGGGCTTTGTATCCAAAACAGATGATTTATGCTATAAAGTACAAAATTACATTTTGTTTTAACCATTTAATGTAATGTGGAGTCTTAGTAATCAAACATACCGTACAAGTTCCCACCTAAATCCGTTGTAGCAAGCTCCAGACTCTGTCAAATACAGGGTCCAGTGCTGGATTATAATTATATAAATGTTATTAAAACCTCACCATACTCTACAGAACTCCCACGGAGGAGTAGGAACACTTACGGCATACTCTACAGAACTCCCACGGAGGAGTAGGAACATTTAGGGCATACTCTACAGGAGAACTCCCTCCCACGGAGGAGTAGGAACCCTTAGGGCATACTCCGGGTCTAGTGGCCCAGCTTAGAAGGGGTCAAGAGAATTGGTAATCAGTATTGTTAACTTCTCTTGCCTGGTGATAATAATTCATTTGACAAATATTTGTTGAGCATATATTAAGTTCTAAGTGTTAGGGATACCGCAGGAACAAAGTACACAAAACTGTTCTCACTGGAACTTATATTTAAGTTAGAAGAAAATCACAAGTATGATATATATGTTGAATTAAGGGAGCTATGTAGAAAAAGCAGTAAAGAGATGAGTGCTGAATGTGGAGTGGGCTGGTAGGGTCAAATTACAGTTTAAGGTGGTCTGAAAAAGTGACATGGCTGGGCATGGTGGCTCACTCACACCTGTAATCCCATCACTTTGGGAGGCCATGGTAAGAAGAGTGCTTCAGGCCAGAAGTTTGAGACCAGCCTGGGCAACAGCAAGCCCCCCATCTCTATGAAAAATAAAAAATATTAGCCAGTCATGATGGCATATGCCTATATTCCTAGTTACACAGAAAGCTGAGGAATAAGGATTGCTTGAGCCCAGGATTTTGAGGCTGCAATGAGCTATCACACCACTGCACCACAGCCTTGGCCAGAGTGAGACCCTGTCTCTAAAAATAGTAAAAATGAGTAAAGGCCTGAAGAAAGTGACCATATGCTGTATGAAAGAACACTGTAGAGAGAGTGAATGGCAGGTACAAAGGCTCTCAGTTCAAGGAACAGTCAGGAGCCCTTGGGCTGAAGCAGAGTGAGCATGGAGGGATGACAGGAGGTGACCAGAGAGGCACTGGATGTGGGGGGAGGGGAGACCACGGCGGCTTCTAGGCCACTGTGATTAAGTGGCTTTCCCCTCACGTGAGATGGAAGTCACTGGAAGACTTCTGAGATGGGTGACAGGTAATAGTCACCAGGCTAGAGTGCAGTGGCATCATCTCAGCTCACTGCAACCTCTGCCTCCTGGATTCAAGCAATGCTGCATTAGCCTCCCAAATTAGCTGGGATTACAGGTGTGCACCATCAGGCCTGCCTAATTTTTTTGTATTTTTAGTAGACAGGAGGTTTTGCCATGTTGGCCAGGCTAGTTTTGAACTGCAGACCTCAAGTGGTCCACCCACCTTGGCCTCCCAAAGTGCTGGTAAGCTACCGCGCCTGGCCCATCTTAAGGTTTTCTAGGTACATATGGATATGTTTATTTTTATATGAACTCTAAGGGAAGGGATTCTATAGTTTCCCAGATTCTATTATGCTCATAACTATTTCAAAGGTTTACAGCTGCAACTTAAAACTTTTCAGATGACAATAAAAAACAGACTGATGAAGTACAGGAATTCAAAGGTACAGTCTAGCCAGCCAATGACACAGAAGATTTAGAGAAGCAATGTTTTTGATCCCCGGCCCCAGTCCACTCTTGCATCCAGCTAAGCCTTTAGGGCTCTACTGCCCCTTCCCTAGAGCTCCAGGCCTTCAGTGGTGCCTCCTCTCTGATTTTTTCAAAGACAGAAACTTCAGTCATGCTCACATGCTGGCTTCCCATGAAGGTTCCTATGAATTACCATCTGTTCTAAGAAACTACTGTTACATTGTATTTTACATAAAAGTTAAATCTAATTTTATTTCTTCTGAGGAAGCTGAACTAACTATTGACCAGCAAGGGAAGAGTGAGAGTGACTTAATTATATCATGAGTGATATAATTAAGGATGAAGGGTCAAAGAGCAAAGACAATCAGAACTCTTCCAGAAGCATTTAGGACCAGTAATGAAGGGACCGCAGAATAAACAGTTCTGACTTACAGTGGGTACCACCGTGGGATGCTCTCGTGCCTCTGCGTCTGGTAAATCAAATGCCCGAAGCACTTCAGGGCTCCTGTTGCCAGTCTGAAATTTCAAGTCAACATCTCTCTCTCTCAAAATCTCTCTTCTACTCTCATATGTTTTGGCATTAGGGCCTTGCTCAGTGGGGCCAGTTTGGCCTCTATAATGGAAATCTGCATCACCTGCTCCACCATCGAGTCTGTAATCAATTTCCTTCTGCCGTCTTCTATCCCGTGGCTGAAGTGCCAGGGGAGGTTCTCGCTCAGGACCACCTATATGTCTCAGCACAGGAACTGATTTTCCAGCACCGTAGCAGAAACTCTATAAGGAAAAGAAATACATTTTCCTGAGGACTTAATGGCTAACTTACAAAGAGGTTATGAGGCATTTTATTCAAAGTGTTAACAAAATTATGTAAATGTAATTTAACTTGTGGCATTTAGACATAATCATTAATTTGTAATACAAGGCCAGAGTAATTTAATACATCACTCAGTATTCAGTAGACATTTTAATCAGCGAGACACATTCCGATTGAACTGTAACAATGGCAGGCTGAAGCCTACATATTTAAATTAGTAGGTTCTAGTTGTCTGATAATTTTATTCATGTTTCTAGATTCATGCCCATCATAAAAGGTAAATGCTAAAAGTAAAGTTGTATATCATTATGTAAACAATCTCCTGTACATTTATTTTTTACAAATACAAACTAGGCTTAAGTTATAGCTAAAATTCAACAGGTTTTGATTCACATTCCATGGGAAAAAGTAGACAGCAATTCTGACAGTGTGGCCCAGGGACCCCTCGGGGGATACCTGAGACTTTCAGGGAATCTATGAGATCAAAACTTTTCATAATATGAAGACATTGTCTTTCTCACTGTCCCCTCATGAGTGCACAATGGAGTGTTCCAGAGGCTAGAGTGACAGCCACACTCAGACTCATGGAATATGTGGTTGTGGATACAGTGCCCGTATTTTTAAAATTTGTTTTAACTCCTAATATGTAAATATCAATAAATATAATCACCTTAAGAGCTGTTTGTGGGCTTCAATTTTTAAGACGACAGAGGTCCTGCGAATAGCAACTTTGAAAATTTCTGTACTAGTTTTTCAAATACTACTATTTGAAGACAGAAGCAAAAATCAAATAGTGAAACTTTCCTTAGGGAGCACATGAAACAAAAATAGATGAAGATTCTGCTGATAGTTTCAGTTTCAGAAACTAAACTACGACTATAGAACTAATGTCACCTACAAAGTACCCATCAACCACTGAGTCCTGGAATCACAAGCCAAAAAACAAAAACCAAAAAAGGAATGATTTCAAAGTAAATAGAGCATAGTGCATCTTGTATCCTTAGGCAGGAGAATTTCCCATGGCACATCTAAGTTCTTTTTGTTTTATGCAACAACTGCTTTACTTGGGTAATAGCTTAAAAATCGACAACAAAAACATGGATGAATAATGAGTAGTATTTCTTCTTAATAAATGCCTGCTCCTAGATCTCCAAACTCTTTCTCAGCATACCCAGGTTCTTCCAGATCCCTTTCTGGTTCTATGTCAAACTCAGAGCTCTTCCCTTCTCAGTGCTGCAAAAACTCAGACTAGAAATAAGAAGGCCCCTTTCTCAAGGAGGCAGTAATCAACTTCCTATTTCCTGTGTATTAATTCACCAAGGTTAAAGAACAAATTTAAAAAGACGTTATTATTCTAAACCACTACTACAATGTATGCAATCAAACTAGAGAACTACTTCCTTGATTAGGAAAATATACAGGTAAGTCCAGGCTGGCCAACATAGTGAAACCCCATTTCTACTAAAAATACAAAAATCAGCCGGGCATGGTGGCACAGGCCTGTAGTCCCAACTACTCAGGAGGCTGAGGCAGAAGAATCACTTGAACCCAGGAGGCGGAGGTTGTAGTAAGCCAAAATCACACTGCTGCACCCTAGCCTGAGCAACACAGCGAGACTCTATCTCAAAAACCAAAACAAAAAAAGGAAAAATATACAAGTATAATAAATCTGTATCACTTAGAGGGGCAGAGGGGAGGAAAAAATCTGTATCACTTGAAAATCATCTTCTCATTAAGCATAACTTAGCCTGATTTACAGTATCAACCCCAATAATTTTAGCATTGCCTTTTTTCTGTAAATCTTGCTAAGTATTGACAGTGCTAATATGTTAATACTAACCAGGACAGCTAATGCCATAATTATCAGCACTGGAAGATGAAGCAGCGTTGGAATTTCCTTCATGAGTGCTTTAATAAATTCCCCAGTTCCTTTTCCAATGTGCTTCAGTGGCTCCGTTACAAATGTGGTGAATGTAACTGCAAGTGCCTAAAACAAGAGAAAAGCAAAAACTGAATTTTCTCCTCACAGGACTAAAGTACAGAATGAGTCAAAATTCATTGTGTACTGAGGTTACATAAATTAAAATGTATGTTACATAAATTAAAATGTGCCATTTTTAATGTGAAAATCACTGTACAATAGTATTTTTTCTTGGACAAAGGCTTCTTATCAGCAAAATGACACTAAATTTCTTTAAAATACAAGGGATTTCTGACTTACTCTGTATAAGTAATTTTTACAAAATATATGCTATACCTTTGTTGGTGGGACCAACCAAATAGGGTTGACTAGTAAGAGCTCATAGTATTTTTGACATGGGTCATCCTTATAGGTCCATGAAATTCTCAACCATTCTGTTTAGAGAAACAGACAAAACACTGATCATTTTTTTAATGTTGCATTTCATCCCCAAATAAGACATTACTTTGGTTTTGATCCTCCCTGACCACCCACAAATGCTGATTTTTAAATTTTTCATCTTATGTCCAAAACCATGTTTAAAAAATCCATTCAAATTATACATGTTTTATGCAGATAAATTATATTTTATAAAAATGTCTAAAAGGTAAATACTTTAAGAGCAATGCTTCACACACACAAATGAGTACAAGTAAAATGGGAAGTCTAAGACTGGTGGATTGTATCAAAGTCAATATCCTGGTTCTGATTTTTGTTTCGTTTTGTTGTTTGTTTTGTTTGGTGTGGTTTGTTTGGTTTGGTTTTTGTTGTTTTGTTTTGTGTTTTGTTTGTTTTGTTGTTTTGTTTTGTTTTGAGATGGAGTCTCAGTCACCCCGGCTCGAGTGCAGTGGTGCGATCTCAGCTCACTGCAACCTCCACCTCCCAGGTTCAAGCAATTCTCCTGCCTCAGCCTCTCAAGTAGCTGAGATTATAGGTGTGTGCCACCACACCCAGCTAATTTTTTGTATTTAGTAGAGACGGGGTTTCACCACGTTAGCCAGGATGGTCTCAACCTCCTGACTTCGTGATCCACCCATCTCAGCCTCCCAAAGTGCTAGGATTACAGGTGTGCGCCACTGCGCCCAGCCCAATATTGTACTGTGTAAGATGTTACCATTGGGGGAAAATGGAGAAAGGGCACACAGGCTCTTTCTGTAGTATTTCTTACAACTGCCTGTGAATCCACAATTACCTCAATACATTTTTAATTTAAAAAGCCAGTTCTTTATAGAGTTTACAAAATAAAGCAGAACACTGGTTCTAATTTTTCCAACTCAGGCTTCTATACATTGGGAAACTAGCCTGAGCTAGAGGAGGCATTTCACTATCCACTAAAGTCAGGAAGCAAGGCTGAATTGGTTTAGTTCCCACAACTTTTTTCTTTCTTTTCTGAGACAGTCTCACTCTGTTGCCCAGGCTATCGTGCAATGGTGCAATCTCAGCTCACTGCAACCTCCGCCTCCCAGGTTCAAGCAATTCTCCTGCCTCAGCCTCCTGAGTAGCTGGGATTACAAGTGCACACCACTTGTAATGCCTGGCTAACTTTTTGTATTTTTAGTAGAGACAGGGTTTCACCATGTTGGCCAGGCTGGTCTCGAACTCCTCACCTCGTGATCCGCCCACCTTAGCCTTCCAAAGTGCTGGGATCCACAACTTTTTAAGAAACATTTATTTTGGAACCCATCTATAGAATTCTGTGTCAGTCATGGACTTGCATTTATAAAATGCCTTAGAACATTATTAAACCATCCCCATTGCTAGATATACACAACCAGAGGTATGAACATTTATGAGAATGTTTATAAAATGTGAAAGAATAAAAAACTCAATACTTTTTCCCTTAGTTAAAAAAAAGTATAGTAAAGCTACAACATAAAATTTCACAAGTCAATATAAGGCCATTAAACTTAAAATGGATATTAATTCATATATACATTCATCCACTTGTTTAATAAACTTCTACTGAGGACCTAGAATATACCAGACACTGTGCTAAGGACGACATGAACAAAAAGCGAGCACTGGATCCTTCACAGTCTAATGAAGGAAGATAGATAATATCAGAGTCAACACATATACAACTTCTATTCCTTCCCTGTGACTTTACATGAACACAAAAAGCCACTGGTTTTATTTTTATTTTTTTTTTAACTTTTTCAGGCAAGTGCTCAGTGTGAAGGTCACTGGTTTTAAACCTGAAATGCTTCTTGCATGTTCTTCTGATATTAAAGATTCAGTCATGAAAAGCCTCCTCTGTTATTTTATCATTTTCTTTGTTCTATGTTCTCTCATTCTCAGAATTTCTGTTCAAAATAAGGCCAAGTGCACAAACACCTTACCCCAGATACTTCCAGTCCAGTCCATCTTCTCGGCACACACATTGCTAAATGGCTCCATCTTGGCGACTTCAGCCTGATGCTGTGCAAAAGCTAGCTGACCAAAAGGGAACCAGGAGAAGCCATTACCAATGAAGGCTAGGCCTACACATCCAAAAGACCTGCATTCAAAGAGTGTCTTTACCATTCATCCAAACCAGACTGTTTTAAAATTAATAATTTAAAAAAATGATTTTTTTTTTTCTGAGACAGAGTCTCGCTCTGTCACCCAGGCTGGTATGCAGTGGCATGATCTCAGCTCACTGCAACCTCCACCTCCCAGGTTCAAGCGATTCTCCTGCCTCAGCCTTTCAAGAAGCTGGGATTACAGGCGCCTGCTACCACGCCCAGCTAATTTTGCTATTTTTAGTAGAGATGGCATTTACCATGTTGGCCAGGCTGGTCTCAAACTCCTGACCTAAAGTGATCTGCCCACTTCAGCCTCCCAAAGAGCTGGATTGTAGGAAAACACTATTTTTAAAGAGTAGCTATTTTCAACTCATGGGAAAGTACAGCCTTAATGCAACAAGTAACCATAAAGTAGTACTAACTCCAACTGCCTTCTCTGTAAGTAATTACAATGAAAAAGGAAAACGTTAATAAAAATATTGTTTTTAAATATTAGTTCAACCGGGTGTGGTGGCATGCACCTGCAGTCCCAGATACTCAGGAGGCTGAGGCAGGAGAAACACTTGAACCCCAGAGGCAGAGGTTGCAGTGACCCGAGATTTCGCCATTGCACTCCAGCCTGGGGGACAGAGCGAGACTGTCTCAAAAACAACAACAAAAAAAATTAGTTCTAGCCATACAAATTAAATGACTACTTCTTATTTTTATTTTATTTTTGAGTCAGAGTCTTGCTCTGTCGCCCAGGCTAAAGTGCAGTGGCGCAATCTTGGCTCGCTGCATATTCCACCTCCCGGGTTCAAGAATTCTCTGCCTCAGCCTCTCGGGTAGCTGGGATTACAAGTGCCCGCCACCATGCCTGGCTCATTTTTCTATTTTAGTAGAGATGGGGTTTCACCATGTTGGCCAGGCTGGTCTTGAACTCCTGACCTTGTGATCCAGCCACCTCAGCCTCCCAAAGTATTACAGGCATGAGCCACCGTGCCCGGCCCTTATTTTCTTTTATAGTTCATAATATCCTATTTTGCACTAGATACTTTCCAGCACAATGACCAATATAAAATCACTGAAGTGACAATACTCAACTTTTCCTTCCACATGGAATCTGTTTTTAATTTGTAAATAATTAGTTCTAGATACTTTAATACTTAGAGTAAAAGGTTGAGGTAATGTCACAATGCTTTAACCAGATAAAATCATTGAAAATACTTGGCTACTTGACTCACTCTCTAGAAAGATCTAAAATTTTCTTTCAATGATTATGCTATGTTGATGGGAATAGTAGTGGTTCTTTCAAATTTCTATACACAGTATACTCCTAATTTTGAAAGATAAAATCTAGGAAAAACTGGAAAGAAATACCTCAAAGTATTGACAGATTCTCTCTAGGTGTTAAAATTATAGGTGATTTTAAAAATTAATTTGTGTCTTTCTGTCTTTTCTAAATTCTCTGCCATGAACATACTACTTATATATTCAAAAAATAACCTAATTTTTAAAAAATAATATTTTGGTATCATTTCTAGCAAAGAATAAAATGACATGCCCTAAATTATCTACATGAGAATTTTTAAATGTGTCCACCTAGCTTTATTCATTTTTTCCCCCCCTTTTTTGAGACAGACTTCACTCTGTGGCCCAGGCTGGAGGGCAGTGGCACAATCTCAGCTCACTGCAACCTCCCAGGTTCAAGCAATTCTCCTGCCTCAACCTGCTGAGTAGGTGGGAGTAGGCACACGCCATTACTCCCGGCTAATCTTTGTATTTTTAGTGGGACAGGGTTTCACCATGTTGGCCAGGCTGGTCTCAAACTCATGACCAAGTGATCTGTCTGCCTCAGCCTCCTAAAGAGCTAGGATTACAGACATTAGCCATCATGCCGAGCCCACCTGGCTGATGTTAACAGTAGTAGGTAGGTTATGAAAATTAGGACTAAACTTTTTTACCCATTA
>PVKP010025156.1:0-34059 GCA_004027715.1 Plecturocebus donacophilus | reverse complement strand
CTTTTTGCACTGGTTTCTTCCCATTTTTGTGGATTTATCCACCTGTCGTCTTTGTAATTGCCGACTTTGAGATTGGGTCTCTGAGTGGGCGTCTGGCTTGTTGGTGATGAAGTTTTTTCTGTTTCTTAGTTTTCCTTCGGGGGGCGCTCCTTCCCCACAGAGCTGGGCCTTCCCGGGTTCAGCTGTGCTTCTCAGTCCTCAGCACTTCCAATTGCTGTTCTCCTCGTGGGGATGGGACCAGCGGAGCCCGACTAAAAGGGCACCACCCAGTCCCACACACTCCGCACCGAGAAGCGCCGTCCCGGCCAAAAGAGTCGCGCTGGCGACCTGTGTGGCTCCCTCACCGGGAATCTCCCAGTCCGTGGGCATCAAATATTCGTCTGCAACTGTGGCGTCCACTCGCTCTCTGCGCCCTCACCGCGAGCCACAATCCCGAGCTGCTGCTACGCGGCCATTTTGGATCTCTCTCCTAAAATAAATTTTCTAATCGAAAAGGAAACAAAGGAAACAAAACCAAAAGAAAGCACAAGGACGAAAATAATAGTGCAGAAAAAAAAACAGCTAAAATTAAAATCCCAGTTCTTTGAGAAAGAAGAACAAGGAAAAAAACACAAATAGACAACATAAGTGATAAGGGGGAAATAACCGCTGACACAGAGAAGCCAGAAATTAATTATAAGAGTCTCTCTTGCAGAATTCTATGTAAATAAATTTGAAAACGTAAAGGAAGTCAGTAATTTCAGAGGCAGTGAAAATGTTCCAGATCAAAGGAGGCTAAAGAGACATGATAACTAAAAGTAACGCTGACTCTAGACTGAATCCTACTCTATAGGAAGACAAATGCTATAAAGAACGTTAGTAGATCAACTGACAAAACTGAATACGGATGACAAATTAGATTAAAAATATATTTATGAAATCAATGGTTTCCTAAATGGTTTCATGGTATGGAACAGAATCTCCCTATTCTTCAGAAACCATGATGTAACTTACTCTAAAACAGTAAAGAGAAAAACAGTGTATGTATGCACACACACATGTACACAAAGAGAGACAGCATAAAGGTAAAGACTTACCCATGAACAGGAATGCAAAAAAGCCTTTCCAAATTAGAAAGAACAATTCTTACAGTCTCTGGTGTTCTGGAAGAGCCCAACTCAGTCACCAAGAGTGATTTGGTAATATCTGAAAATAAAATATTAGGTTTCAATATTTAGAATTCTAGAAAATATCTGATACTTGTAATTCAGAAGAGAACGTTTTTATCCCTCTTCCTTGTTTCATCAAATGTTTATGTTTAAATATTAAAATACTGATAAATTTATTATTCCGAAGTAATCCTTTTTATAAGCATCAGAGTCCAGCTGCTTAGACCCTTCCTGAAAAAGTATATAATGTAACCAGTTTGCCTGCATGCATAACACCTTTGGTGGGAAACAAGCAAATATCTTAAATATTTAAAAAGGAAAAAGGAGAGATTAAATTCAATAAGGGATTTATGTATAAATTTGTAAGAAAACAAATTACAGTAAAAGTAAAAATTTTACAACAAAAGTAAAAATCTCCAACATCCATTTACAAGGCTGACAGATTTTCCAGGGCTTTCCATTTTCCTCTGAAACATCCTGACTGAAGCTCAGGACACACTCAACACCCCACATCTCACCTGCTCCCACCAGGTAAGATGTACGTTCACCAGCTATATCTGTTCTGAGCATTTTTGTAACTGCTGTACTACTTTTAATAGTTACATAATTTAGGGCCTGGCATGGTGGATCACCCCTGCAATCCTAGCACTTTGGGAGGCTGAGGCGGGCTGATCATGAGGTCAGGAGTTCGAGATCAGCCTGGCCAACACGGTGAAACCCCATCGCTAGTAAAAATACAAAAAATTAGCTGGGTGTGGTGGTGCGCACCTGTGATCCTAGCTACTTCTGAGGCTGAGGTGGGAGAATCGCTTGAACCCGGGAGGTGGAGGTTGCAGTGAGCCAAGATTGCGCCACTGCACTCCAGCCTGGGTGACAGAGCAAGACTCCATCTGGGAAAAAAAAAAAAAAGTTACATAATTTAATACTTTCTAAAGTGAAGAATGATTATGCAAAGGAAAACAGTTGTTTCTATGGAATCTACCACATTCCTTCAGGTCTAAGATATATATTTTCTCATAGGTTGACATCTAGAAAATAAGAATGCATCCTCCGTTTCATGGGGTCTTAGATTTTAATAAAAAGGAAATAGCCTAAAAATCTGCTCTTTAATTGTTTAAGAGGGAAAAGTATAAAAGTCTAGAAAGATTCTAAACTCAAACTGTTTTGCAAGTATCTCTAAGTTCTTGCTGCACTGAAAAGAATATCAAAGTGCAAACAGTAGAAAATGTTTGATGTGGTTTATGGAAGAACAGTAACTTAAAACTTCAGTAAGCTGTGAGAAAAAAAAAAAAGTTTTAATCTACACAATGCCAGTCCCTTTAAATTATCAGGCGTGAAGAGTCATTTAAAATATACCAGCAGACAGTCTCACTCTCACTGGAGCTAAATAATTATCACTTGAAGCCACTTGCTTTGGGGGCTCTAGACTAACTGATGCCAAGTAGCCATAAAATGTCATACACCCTATAATTCAACAGTGTATAGACAATCACTAAGCAATGTTATTTCTGTAAACAAATGAGAATTCCTGAAGAACAGCTTTTCTAATCACCCCCTCTCCCAGTGTGTTCCTTTTTCTTTAAAAACCTCAGCCTCTCCTAAGTTCTCTGGAGCACTCTCCAGGGCAATCTGGAAGTGTGTCCAGGGCTGCAGTCCTCAACTTTGGCCCAAATAAACTCTCTACGTTAATTTTGCCTGAGCTTCCTTTTTTTAGGCCGACAGATGTAATACAGAAGGAAAACTTAAATTGCCATTCAGCTCATATAAAATATATATGTCTCATTTTCAGTGATTCCCAGCTTAAATGGACTTCCCCCCTCCCCCCATTTATTTTGTACTAATTGGTCCTAGGGATATCAGATCAGAGGAATTCTACAAAGAATTTTAGATGCAGTAGATAAAACATAAACCATGAACTCCACAAGGACAATGTGAAAGGAAAATAAATCTGAGGACCCAAAAATCACTAATCTAAGGAAAAAGTCAAGCTGGGAACTATGTCAGGCAAATCTGTCTCCCATTTAATTCCTAAATAAGACACCTACAAAGACAAAAGAGCTACATAACTCCCTCACAATTTGCCTACAAGGAAATTCCTTGTGGGTCTCAAGATCCTTACCCTAAAACAGTTCTGGCTGAATTTCACCCTGGCAATGTAGTCTGATAGCTTATCTTCACAGGTGTGGAAGAGAAAGTCAACCCTCTGCTCACCTGAGACAAATTCGTATCTGATTGTTTCCTCTGCCCTACCCTTTATGTAAAAATGCAGATTCACCGAGCCAGACTCAATTGTATATTCAAAGGCTGATTCAGGACTTAAAAGAATGTAATCATTTGTCTCTTATCTACCTATAACCTGAACACTGAGACCTATCTCAGATATTTTGGGTTCACAATAGGAAGCCAGTCTTAATCATATTCCTATCTCTATCACAAAATGCTGACCCTGAAGTGTTTGTCAATTACATTTCTTTCCCTGCTTCCACTCCACATTTAAAACTGAAGCCAAAAAGAATAGAGAAAATAAACACAATTTATCAATCAGTTAACACTTGGAGACATAGGTGAACATTAAAAAACAATAAAATATGAGTACACAATATGAATAGCACCAAAAATTGGAATTAATCCTACCTTCTTGTTGTGAAACCTGTAGTTTTTGACCATTACAAAAGGCACCTTTTCCTTTTCTGGCAGTGTACATCTTATCTTCCACACAACTGTATACAATTCCAAATTCTATCTGCAGAGGAAAACAAGTTTCCTTCACCAAACCTGAGTATGTTTCATCATTAAGCCGCTACTTTTTTCTAAGAAAATAACAAGAAAATCTGGTACACTATTAACTATGGATTAAAATGGCTGAACTGTGGGATACTTAAAATGTTAATTTCCAGACTAATCAAGAGAAAGAGGTCACCAGAACTGAAATCCTTGATTCTCCTCCATCCAAGTCCAGATCTAAAAACACCCACCTTACCTCTCTCTCTCCTGCCTCAGAAGACAGAGCTTTCCTATTTTCTAAGTGAACACTTCTCCTGTGTTAGGACTCCTACCCTCTCACACATTTTCTGAGAAACTACTCCATCAGCTGATTCCCTCGTCTCCCGGATTTTTCTTCTCACACCTTTTCATCAAGTTTCTCTCTTCCTCACAAAACCTTCGAAATGTTATTCTATCCTTTTCCCTTCACTGCCAATGAGTAATTTTGCATCTCCTATTTTCTTAATATATCACAATGTGGCTTCTGCCCTGATCACTCATTCTTCTGAAAGTCCCATAAAGAGAATTTCAACAAACTTTCTTGTTTGTTGCCTCAAATGCCTTGTCTGAAGAATTGGAGCCTGCTGGCTCAAGATTTATTCAATACTTAACTCAGTACTGCCATGTTCCCAGCATTATTCTCTTAGTTCTACCTCACTTACTAATTCATCTCAGAGTTATGATTTTAGAACATTCTTTTCTGCCTCACTGTTGTAAGTTAGGCACCTCAGGCTTTTTTCTTCCTTCTCCCATTGCTTCCATTTCCCTTTTAGCTCTCCACATTCATATAGGTTGGTTCTTTCCAGTCCACAAATTTCATTTTGGCTCCCATCAACCTCATAATCAGGGGGAAGAACCTATGATTCCAAACCTTGTCTTGCAAAATCTTAATCAAAGACAAAATCACTCCTTGCCAGATTACTTCCCATTCCTTCCCCATCAATCTCCTTCAAATTTAATCTTAAAAACACTTTCCAATTTTGGCATTTCCTTGGCTATTCTTACTGCCTCTACTTGGTTCAGAATTGTCCACACCCCAGTATAATCTCTACATTGCTAGAATTATCTCTCATTTTCAAATTCAAAACCTCTACTGGTTCCCAACTACCTAAAAATAAAAACTAAATTTTCTTGCATGGACTGGCTACCGTGCCTCACAGTAAGGCCAAACTAACCTCTGTCCCGGCCACTTGCACTGCTTCCCTCTCCACGAACATCTCACCGTTCCCCGTGCACGTCATGGTCTTCAACTTCTCCAAGCTGTTCTTTCTGATTAAAACACTTTCCTCTTTTTTTTTCTCCCATCCGGAAAACCCCTAGTTTTCTAAGGGCCAACTCACATGACCAACTTCTAAGACCCCTTCTGTTATGAAGATTTTCCCAACCTACTCTCAGCAGAATTGGTGACATCCTGTGTTCCCACAGTATTTTTTTCTGGTTTCACCACATATCATCTTTACCTGTTCACACACCTAACTTCGTGCTGAGCTGTGAGTTCAATGTGAGGGCTAGCACACAGCCTAGGGCTGATTATGTACTGAATGCTCACTTAGCTCCTCTGGATATTCTCACTGATTAATACAACCTGAGGCCCAGTTGTCATTTGTCTAATTTGTGTTTTAAGTTCAGAAATTTTATAACCGCCTTTGCACATGTTGATCTTACATATCAAAAGTTCCTTGAAGATAGGCAGGTAAAATGTTAGTAACAATCCTTTACTGTTTGACCAGCTAAGTAGCCAAACAGCAAGGAAATGCTATAGCTATGTGTTTTATTCTGCTGGGCTTTAGACATAAGTATCTGGACATAAGACAAAGACATAACCTGAACTATGTGTACGTTCCTAAATAGACTCTGTATTATCCAACTATGCTTTGGCCCCTGCTACTTGCTGGTCTCTTAATGTCTTTCTTCACTAACACCTACTAAAGTATTCTCAGCTCAAATCTCACTTCCTCCACAACACATTTTAAATCACATATCAACTCCTATCCCATCTGATTCTATCACACATATAATGTTTACTAAATACTGAGTTGTCTTTCAGTTACTTTTGTGTATTTTCTCCTTATAACTCCTGCTTCTCAGAAGACAGTAAATTTTATTCATTGGAAATTTATCATGAAAATTTTAACAGTCCTGTAGCTTATATTCAAAATAATACAGTTATATAAATCAAATATATAGACAAACCTGAATTTATTATGAAAACACATTTACTTTTTCTCAGAAAATGAGAGCAAGGCATATAATCAACTGTATGTTTAAAAAACATACCTTTTTATTTACAGCAAAGCCAATTGAAACAGCTACAAAAGGAAATCTTTAAAAAAAAGGACAAAACACAAATTTACCAACATAGAACTTTTGTTAATAAAATTAATCTTTTCATAATATAATGCTCATAAAATTTTTCCTATAAAAACTCTCATCTCCACTTCCCATAAAATCTTAAGATGCAGAACAGTTTGTATCTTATTTACAACCCTTTGTAAATAGGAGATAAAGGGGAGGTATTACACACACACACACACACACACACACGATGCTTCTACAGGCATAAAACATCTCTGAAAGGATCCACAAGAAACTCATAACAATAGCTATCTCCAGAGATGGATCCTTGGAAACCAGAAATAGAAGTGCAAAGAGCATTTTGCCCTGCATTTTTCTATCTTTTGAAGGTCAAATTCCATGAATATAGTAGCTATGTAAAAATATTTTTTCATGGCCATGCACAGCAGCTCACTCCTCCCAGCATTTTAGGAGGCTGAGGCAGGAGGATCACTTGAGCCCAGGAGATCAAGACCAGCGTGCCTAGGCAACATGGCGAGATCCCGTTTCTACAAAAAAATTTACAAAATTAGCTGAGTGTGGTTGTGTGCACCTATAGTCCAAGCTTCCCCAGGAGGCTGAAGTAGAAGGATCGCTTGAGCCCAGCAGGTCAGGACTGCAGTGAGCTGTAATCATGCCACAGCACACCAGCCTGGGTGACAGAGACACTTTCCTCTTAAAAAAGAAAAGAAAAGAAAAAAAAAGCCAAAATTTAAAAAACTTGTAAATGGATTTAGTTAAAAAGCATACATTTTAGTGATTTTTCCCCCTATGTCCTAGATTATGATAAATAGAAGTACTGCACTGTAGAAAATAAATTGCTGTTACGCATCTGTACTCCAACAGCAAACTTTGAGCTTCACTTCTGAAAAGTAAATGTTGAGCAACATTTTTCTATAGCTGCATGACAGTTTGAACACAGGTTGTAACTGCTGACTCACAAGAGAATTAAGATCAAGGAAACAGACAAAATAGATTAGACTAATAAAGCTAAAGCTAATGGAAATAAAAACTTTTAAATATGTAAAAAAGTTTTTATTTTAACAAAAGTAAGATCATACTATACACACTGCATTGTACAATCTTCTCTTCTGCGAAAATATATTAGCATCTGCCACATTTAAAAGATATAATATTCTATCACATATAGTTTCTAAATCTTAGCTTTGTAGACTTCAAGGACTGTATATATAGTACACATGTGTACAACTACATGGGAACCTCAAATATGACTTCTATATGTAATTCCACCAGAAGTGGCTACTAATTTTAACTCTCACGGACAATTCCATCAGGCTTTCTTCTAGTAATACCATATAGTTACCCTGTGCCAGACACCATACTAAGTTCTTATGTGAAGGTATTATTCACAGAGTCCAGTAACAAACAATTCTATGAAGCAAATACTATTAATATGGACTTTTTATAAATATTTTTTAATACTGTGGCCTAGAAAGGTTAACTAACTTGCTTAAGGTGAAAAAGCCAGTAAAAAAGCACCAGAATTCAAGTATATTGATCCTAACACCTAACACCCATGCAATTTTTATTTTTATTTTTTGCCAGCCCCAGCCCCAGCCCCCTAAGGGCTAAGGGAAGGGGCTTCCCCTACACTTTTTAACCCTGTTTTTTCTCCTGGACTGAACTCATTCTGTATCAACAACATTCCAAGAGTGACTTCGTTAGTTTCACTAAAATATACTTTTTTTTTTTTAAGACGGAGTCTTGCTCTGTTGCCCAGGCTGGAGTGCAATGGCACAGTCTCGGCTCACTGCAATCTCTGCCTCCTGGGTTCAAGCGATCCTCCTGCCTCAGCCTCCCAAGTAGCTGGGATTGTAGGCATGCGCCACCATGCCCAGCTACTTTTTGTATTTTAGAGACAGGGTTTCACCTTGTTGGCCAGGCTGGTGTCAAACTCTTGACCTCATGATCCGCCCTCCCTGGCCTCCCAAAATGCTGAGATTATAGGCATGAGCCACCATGCCCAGCCTAATATACACTCTTTTTACCATCATCAGTTTAAAATGTTTTAAATTTATTTTTATTTTCTGAAAACATATTTTTGGCCAGGTGCAATGGCTCATGCCTATAATCCCAACACTTTGGGAGGTCAAGGCAGGCAGATTATCTGAGGTTAGGAGTTTGAGACTAGCCTGGCCAACATGGTGAAACCCCGTCTCTACTAAAAATACAAAAATTAGTTGGGCATGGTAGCAGGTGCCTGTAATCCTACCTACTTGGGAGGCTGAGGCAGGAGAATTGCTTGAATCTAGGAGGTGGAGGTTGAGAAAACATTTGCGGCAGATGAGAAATCATTAAGGAGATGTAATGATTTGAATCCAGGAGGCGGAGGTTGCAGTGAGCCGAGACTGCGCCACCGCACTCCAGCCTGGCCAACAAGAGCAAAACTCCATCTCAAGAAAAAAAAAAAGAAAAAAAAACATATTTTTACACAATTACTACTAATAAATCCTACAGATCCATGGTATGTGCCACTCAAAGGATAGAAAATGGCATGCAGTGCAAAGTGCCATTCTCATTCTCAAAGCAGCAATCTTGTTTGCTTCCCTTTTTAGATAGTGCCAATAGTGAGAAAAAGAATGGTGAACAGGGCACTTGGCACCACAAGACAAGATCACGTTAATATTTCTTTACCTCCTCTATATCTGATATGTCTTCATAATACATTTTGCTCCACTATCACACTTTATATATACTTTATTAGAATAAAGAAGCATAAACAAAGTATACAATTTTCTAAAGTGTACATGTTCCTAAACCAACTATCTACAGGTCAATCCAGTTAATATGCAAAGAGTAATGATAGTAGAAATTAAAAAATATACCTATGTACAAAGTTAGTTGTTCCATCAATAGGGTCAATGATCCATGTGGGGTTGTCAGTTAAGACACTTTTTTCCCCAGCTGCCACAGACTCCTCACCAATGAAACTAAAAGGAAGAAGAATAAACTCTTATCTTTACATTGCTTTCAACCATTTCCAAATCATAACATTTCTTTAGCTACACAGAGTACTATAAAACATACCAAAAGTCTGTACCCTACACTTTTCTACTGTTGCTTCTTCTTCCTTTAGGTAAGGACTGATAAAAGTAAAGAAGCTTTAATTTATTTCCCCCAGAGCAAACTGATGTGAAAAATGTCAGAATTCAAATTCTAAGATGTTATACCATGGTAAGGTGCATGCACACACCCATTGCGGCAGATGAGAAACCATTAAGGAGATGTAATGATTTTAAAAATAGGTCCAGACACTCTAATACTCCTCCCTTCAAGACGCAGAGCCTCATGTCCCTGGCCTTGAGTGTGAGCTACCCATAGTTACTTGTTTCTAACCAACAAAATGGAAGTGACAGTGTACAAAAGTTTGGAGACTCGTTCACAAAATGCCCCTCTGGTTTGCATCTGATTCACTGTTTCTCCCTCCATGTGCCACCTGCTCCAGACTAGCAGATGTCAGCTTTCATGTTGTGAGCTACTCTGTGAAGAGACTACATGGTAAGGAACTGAGAGAAGCTACCAGCAGACAACGCCCCCAGGCACTGACATCTGCCAACAATCACATGAGTGAATGGATCCTTCAGTCCCAGTCCAGCCTTCAGTTGACTGCAGCCCCAACACTTAGACTGTAACTTCATGGAAAACCTTGGCAAGAACCATGCAGTTCAGCTACTTTCATATGCAGAACCCCAGGAAATGGTGAGATAATAAACATTTCCTGTACAGAGTAAATCAAAATACCTGTGAGATGGATACTTTTCTTTTATGGAAGAGATAAGCATGTTTTCAACTTTTTGGTCTGTAGCAGTTACCAAATCAACTGGAGAACTTTTCAGCATAACATTCATTTCATTTTTTTGAGCATCACAAACTATCTAAAAAGAGTTTTTGGCAAACAAATAGAAAAAGCATAAGTAATTTTAAATAAAAAGATAACATACAGAAATGGCTTAAGACATTCAATTTGTCTTAAATAATATTCTTTAAAGACAATCTTAAACATGTCTTGCAAATATATCTACAAAATAAGCCTTTAATAGTTACGACTTCCTACAAACAAAAATTATATAATCTTACATCGTATTTTAGATCACAACTGTCATCACAGTAAGTTTGATCATATAAAATTAGGGTATAGGCTCTAAAGTATTTATTACAATGAACACAAATGTAGATTGATCAAAATGAGTATTTAACATAGCAGGCTAAATGCGGTGGTTCACATGTGTAATCCCAGCACTTTGGGAGGCCAAGGCAGTCCAGGAATTCAAGACAAGCCTGGACAACATAGCAAGACCCTCATCTACACAAAAAAATTAAAATAAATAAAAAATAGCTGCACATGGTCGCTCATATCTGCTGTAGTCCCAGCTACTCAGGAGGCTGAAGTGGGAAGATCACTTGAGTCCAAGGCCAGGAAGTTGAGGCTGGAGTGACCCAAGATCCTGCTACTACACTGCAGCTTGGGTGACAAGCAAGACCCTGTTTTAAAAAAAGAAACCAAACCAAACCAAACAAACGAAACAAGGCAACAACACAGTGTCCTCACCAATCACATTATAACTGACAAAATCGTAGTTCATACCTCTCCAGCTCGTCTTGCTAGAGTTACTGCATAATCCATGCATTCCTGCCAAGGATCGGCCATCTTCTGAAATATTTAACAAATATCTGTACAGAGTAGTTACAACTGTCTTAAAAGTCTTAATTATAGAATAGTTAATTCACAAAAGCACCTTAATTAGAAACAGACTGTCATTTCAGGATTCACCCATGCCCTAGTTTTTCCCAAGATTTATGCCTATACCCAGTAAAAAACATTTCTTACCTAAATTACCTCATTTGTACATATAAATATTTTAATAATAAAGACTAGTCTATAAAATTGCTTTCCAGTGTGCCCATACAATATTACATTTAAAACAAAACATTCGTTTGGGGAATAGATAAGAAAAAACAAGAATTACTTTAAAAGCTAGGATAATATTTGGGAGGATAATAAAGTGAAAACAAGAGAAAGAACACTGGGAATACTGAAATAAATGAAGCTTTAAGGGAAGCAGCAAAAGATACTTAAAAAAAAAATGATCTGTAAAGATGAGGAACTTAAGGCTCAGAAATAAATAATTTGCCTAAGATTACACACAAATGATGCGGTCAGAACTTGAACTCAATTCTAATTTTAAAGTCCATTGTTCTTTCTATCACAACATTCTGAGAAAAGAAAATTCAGGACCAAAAAATTAAAATAAAAAAAGCAAATTCATTTCCCTAAGTTTCAGAGATTGGGGAGAAAAAAAAAAAACCCCAACATACATTTGTGTTCCAAACTGTCCAGCTTTCCACTGACTTCTGAAGACTAAAATAACTCACCACTGGCTTGATCACACTCAGAAGTCTGTACCTAGCACAGTAAAGCTTTTTAAGCTGTCAGACTAAAAACTGTGGCACCATTTATAAAGCAATACTAATTTTGTCTCTTTTAAAATAGAAAATAATAGACACGGAGTTACATCTTGAAGACTACTCAGAAACCCTTGGCTTGGGGCCCACATTATAGGAAAGGGGACAGGAGAGGAAAGGAGGGCAAAAGACCCACATGCTGAGTTTCTGCTTGTTGCTTTTTCTTTCTGATAAAAACATTTTTTAAAATTTTTTTAAAGGAAGCCATTTTCTGAGTCATATAAGCAACTCCTTCAAGCTCTTAAAAATTTGTTTCCAAACTTTTTTTTCACTCTTACTCTCATTCTGCTCCACTAGTCTTAACAGAACTAGATGTTCTCAAACTGCAGCTGCTTTCCTGCCAGAAACAGCTCAAGCCACTCACACCCCCACCTTCTAACAACACTAATGTAAGTACAAATTCTTCAGAGTCAAGAGATATCTGTTTTGGGAGAATCAGCAACAGATTGGCTACAGAGTACCAGAGAGAGGAAGAGTTCAGATTCCTTCTGAATCTGGATGCCCAGATTTCCCACTCTGGCAACTGTATGGATAACGGTCACAGTCTACTGAAACAGGGAGTAACAGAAAAAACAGTCAAGTTTGAGATATGGGCAGGAGTTTGGGAGATCAGAGTTTAATTAGCAGAAGATGAAAGGTCTCTGTAAAATCAAAAGATGTCAGTTATGCAGCTGAATCATGGATCCTGAGCTCACAGGAGATGTACGACCTGCAGATTTAAACATGTGAGTTACTTGTGCAGACAGCAACTGAGGTCCTGAGTCTGGACATCATTGGATATGCATGATTGACAACTGTGTAGAAATGTGATCCCCACAACATCAGTATGATCCAAAGGGAATAACAGACTGACTGTGGAAACCCAGCAAGGACTGTCTGTTCAGATTCATCTTGGCCTCTCTGTCCAGCGCTCCCTTCTCCTGTATACGGGGCCAGACCCCTTTTGAAATGGAGGTCTTATGATCTACAATCAGACAAGGCAGGTCAGAGAATTTCTTCATGGCTAGTTCTAAGACAGAAAGGTGGTCCAAGGTTGCTGTCAAGGGCTATGGGAGTTATGAGCCAGGAATGGTGGATAAAAACATTGTGTGTGTCTGTGTGTGTACAGAAATCGTAGGTACATTTATGGATGGGCAGGTTCCACAGTTTACTCCCTTTCATTTTCCCAAAGCCATAAACACCTGAACTGTTTCCTGCTGTTTCTGTCCTGGTCACAGCCTTCCAGCGCGTGAGCCAGACCACCTTCCTTTCTGCCTGTCATTTGTCCCAGCAGTACGACTGCGGACAGCAAAGGACCTGGGCGCTGCCCCAACACTTACAGTGACTACCTGGCTCTGGAGATGCGCCAAGTTTCTCTGAGCTTTTCGGAGTCGGGCACATGAAAAGGGGCAATTATTCTACAGAAACTGCCACGGAGGTTAAGTGAGGTCGCGTGCGCGAATCGCTACTCCAATGTCGGGACTATTCCTGGTCACCCCAGGGCAGCTCGGGATAACGCGGTAGGCAGAGGTCACCCAGATGCGGCCTCAGCCCCAGGCGCTGACCGCGCACCGCGCTCCTCCCCGACCCTGCGGAGGGAAGGGGCCACTCTGAAAACCCATAGCGCCCGCCGAACCAGGAGGGTGTAGAGAGGGGGCGCAAGGAAAACAGGGGTCTCACCTTGAGTCGGAGGGCGTCCTGCTAGCCCTGTGCCCGTTGTTATCACGCTCGGCTCTTCCGGAGGTAGAGGGGCTACTCGCAACAGGAAGTTCCGCCTTTTAAAACTCCGTTCCTGAGGGGGGGCGTGGTTGCTTTGGGCCCCGCCCCGAGCTGCGCCCTGCGAGGCTCTGCCAGGCCTGGCCCGGTCCTGACCCGCGCTGGAGCATCAGGTACTGCCTCTTCTTTTTCATTTCTGGTTCTTTTCTCCTGCTTGCCCTTTCATCTCTAAATTTTTAAAAATGACTTCTCTCTTTATTTTGTCTTTTTCTTCTTTTATTCTCCATTCATTCACGGTTTCCCATTTAGCTTTCGTTCTCCTTTCTCCCATTTATTCGATAGTACTATTTTGGACAAAACCCAAATTGCAGCTATGACTCCGATTGTGCAGTTTTTAGGTGCTAACCTAAAGCTGGTAAACCTATACTAGATTTTTTTTTTGATAACTAATAACCAGAACCAACTACCCAATTCTTGATAATTTACTTAGATACTATTTATTAAGGACTTACTATGCTTCAAGCAATTGTATGGGATATTTTTTGTTTGTTTGTTTGTTTTGTTGTTTTTGTTTTTGTTTTTGTTTTTTTTGAGACTGAATCTCAGATTTCCCAGGTTTTGGCAGAAAAGTCATCAGTCATCTTCTGTTTGTGTAAATGAACATGGCTTCGGTGACTTGAAAAGCTGCTAAAATCAGCATAACCAATTTGAAGTAAAATACATTGAATATCAAATATCTTATCCCTTCAAATGAAAACCTTTCAAGCTTCTTATGTCAGGTGAGCAGGAAGTCCAGTTTTTCCGAGAGGCCTCAACTCTGTGGCTACTTCACATTTGTTCTCCGGTAACTCAGTTTTTTTGTTTTTTGTTTTTTTCTGCCCAAAGAGGCCTTTCGGCTTCCAAATGACTACTGAAAGTGAAATGGAAATCTGCCAGTGCACAGGGAAATCTTAGTGTTCAGACTCAATTGTGGCAAAGGTGCAAACTGGCCTTACAAATCCAAAGGATCTTTTCTCTGATGCTGTGAAGGTAGTTCAGATGGCTGCAGACACCTCAGTATGGGAAGCATGGTCCTTGAGTTCCCAAAGGGACAGTTTTGAAAACTATAGTCCCATCTGCACCCATTGTTCCCAAACCTAAGAAATCTGCTGTGTCCAGGTGGTTGTAGGGGGCAGGGGACTGTAGCACAAACTCTGCTTCCTAGCACGATGTCCAGCTCCTCACTTTTCCAGCCTTCCCTAAGGGGAGTTCCCTCTTGGAGTCCTTTGGTATCCTTTCCTGTCAGCTGACTTCCATCTATTGGAGAGGTTGTAATTATGCTGAACCTCAGAATGAAGGAGAGGTGAGATCCAATGCTCCTGACACCTCCCCAGATAGCTGAGTGTACACAAGAGAGTTCTAGGGAAGGGTGGTCTTTGTGAGGCCACAAAATAGTCTGGTCATCCTTCCCAGTAGGCAACAGGTGCCTCCTTGTTCTGTATTTGTATGATAAAGAGGGACCACAGGAATTCATTCCTCAGAAATCGTGGGCATCTTGCCAACTACACTTAGTCTTTGAGATGACTTCTTTTAAATAATCACTCTCTTCATTAAAAAATAATTCGGGTTCCACATGCCAAGACGTTCATAGTTATAATAATTATTTAAGTGGATTTTGATTTAAATGATCAAATTTATATATATCACGTACAGCTCTTCAGGGGTGGAGTGTCCAAGGATATCTAATCAGATCTCATGTTTTGATATAACAGATTGGAGTGGCATACATTGGTTAAGACTTTAACATACCCTTATAATGCCATCAGCTTTCCAAGACATAAAAATACATGTCATAAAATTGTTATTCTTGGAACAGTGTATCATAGAATCATCTCTCTTAAGAGATGGAAACTTTAAAAAAAAAACTGGCATAACCATTCTATCTCTGGATCTTTATTCTATCTAATCCTGGCTGTTTAAAATAATTAGTATGAACTCAACTGATCAGATGATCTGCTTTATGCCGCTCATTCTTATTTTTTTAAAAAAGGAATAACTTGGGTCACCCCATCCCTATCCCTATTTTTGGACAAGTTTTACTATGTAAAGTTTGTCCTCCTGGATACATCTATTAAAGAAATAAAATATATTCCAAATTCCATCCATGCCCTTTCAACTACTTTATAAGATTATTTAGATATGCATAAAGTAACAAAAATAATAATAGGGCTTACCACGTGTCAGGCATTGTTATGAGGACCTTACTCGTATCATTCATTTGATCCTCACAATAATACCACAAGGTAGGTGCTATCATTATTGCTATTTTCAACATGAATTTGGTCATAGGGAAATCAAGTAACTTGACCAAAATGTTCCACAGCTGGTAAACTGACAGTGCTAGAAGTGCAGCCCAAGCACATTATAGCTCCAGAGTATCCGATACTGACCTTTATAGACATTACTGATTAGTTCGTTCAGTAAGTGCTTTATAAGGACCTACTCTTTTCAATCATTATGCAGCATGAACCCCAAATATCTGAAACAGGTCTCAGTTAATTCAGAAAGTTCATTTTGCCAAGGTTGAGGACACATACGCGTGATACAGCCTCAGGGGGTCATGATGACGTGCCCAAGGTGATCAGAGTACAGTTTCGTTTTAAACATTTTAGGGAGACCTGAGACATCAGACAACCTAAGTAAGATGAACATTGGTTTGATCTGGAAAGGCAAGAAAACTAGAAGCAAAGGCAGGAAAACTGGAAGCTGGAGGGGGCTCCTAGGTCACAGGTTGCAAGAGACAAATGGTTATATTCTTTGCAGTTTCTGATTAGTCTCTCCAAAGGAGGCAATCAGAATGCATTTGATTCTCACGATAATACAGTGGGGTGACCTTGAATAGAATGGGTGGCAGGTTTGCCCTAAGCAGTTCCCAGCTTGACTTTTCCTTTTAGCTTTGTGATTTGGGGGCCCCAAGATTTATTTTTCTTTCACAGCAAACACTAGGAAATTTTTTTAAAAGCAGTAAGTGATCCTTGTCCTAAAGAAGCTCATTGTTTGTTTCCCTAATTAGAAAGCAAATGTAGTATGCAACTATTCTCATCATCCTGAATCTTTATTACTTTATGCTATCATCCTGTTCAAAACACTAGGTCCTAGAGTTTTATGTCAGAATCACAGACTTACAGAGTTGTATAAGATCTTAAACTTCAGTTGAATCTCTTTATTTTATAGATTTGAAAACTAAAGTGAAGACAAGTGTCTTGGTCAAGGTCACAAGGTTAATAATAAAGTATAACTAGAAAGGTAGGTGTCCTGTCTCCCAAGTAGTAAAATACGTTTATTCAGAGTATGTATGTAATCCCAGCACTTTGGGAGGCTGAGGTTGGATCACCTGAGGTCAGGAGTTCAAGACCAGGCTGGCCAACATGGAGAAACCCCGTCTCTACTAAAAATACAAAAATTAGCTGAATGTCACGGCGGGCACCTGTAATCCCAGCTACTCAGGAGGCAGTGAGTGGAGATTGTACCAACTGCACTCCAGCCTGGTGACAGAGTGAGACTCCATCTCCAAAAGAAAAACAAACAAACAAAAACATTATGTAAGTTAAATTTGGACAAAAGTAATTCCATTTAAACCTATAGTGAGTATTTCTGTTTAAAGGAGTAAAATATTCTACTTAGGCAATTATCATTATTTTGCACAAATCTTGGTAGTCATATATTGGATTTGGGGGCATTTTAAAAAAAACAACCTTGGTTATCTTATCAACTGGCAAAGTAAACAAAAATTCTCTAATTCTATAATCAAGAGGGTGAACAGTACTGATAGAAAATATTGACAGTTTTAGGCTCCATACATAGTTATACGATTGCTATTTCAAACTAGCAGCAGATCTACCAGGGTTGAAAGTTATAACTGATGAAATAATAGCACTTACTATGTCCCAGGCACTCTTCTAAGCCCTGTATGTGTATACTCTCACTTAATTCCTAGGGCAATCTATGGAGTTGACATCGTTAGCTTCATTTGTTATTTGAGAAAACTGAACTATAAGAAGATTAAAGAATGTGCCTACAATCAATCATAAGGCTAGGAAATAGAGAAAGCAGGAAGCCAATTTAGAAAGGTTTAGGGAAGAAACAATAGAGTGCAGAAAAAAGGTGATAGCACTGAGAATTGAGAAGAGCACTTGCAACCAAATTATAGGCTGTTTCTGTAGGAAATACGTTGACTATAAAGAAAGAAGACAGAAGAGAGAAGAGGTCGAAGAGCTGACCCTGTGTTTCAGGGTAAATGGTAATGCCTTTGGTGGGTTAACGTGAAAGACAGGAGAAAGCTCAGCTCTGAGAGCAGAGATGTCACATTTACTTTAAAACATACTCATTTTGATGTGCTAATGAGAGCACCAAATAGAAATTTACAAATTCATTCACTGAGTGAGAATTTACCAAACGTCTGCTATATGGGTGTTCCTTCTTTAAATACTTAGGATATATCATAATCACTTTTCTATTGCTTTGTCTCATTTAGGAGACCACTGGAAGTATCATATTTACATCACAGCTATAAAACATTCTCAAACCAACACAGTTGAAAAGTTGTCTCCTTCCTTTGAACTTTTGTATTATCATTTCCACCACTCATTGAGTGCTTAGCATGTATGAACATGTGTGTGTGTGTGTGTGTGTGTGTGTGTGTGTGTGTATACATACACATATGTATTCTCTATCCCCAATGTCAGATTTTTAACTAGATTATAACTGGCTTTAGAGCAGGTATCATTGTAGTTATTCTTTGACTCTCCCACAGTGCCTTACCCAGAGTAGGAATTCAGTAATGCTTTAATTGTTAGACTAGGGTATTTCTTTTCCTTTTATCTTGTAAGAAAAATATACATCTTTTCTTAGCCTTGTAAGCTAGAATGATTAGTAATATTTCACATCCAGAACACATGGCTACCGTAAAAGGAGCCACAGACGCTAAATTGGCCTTGGACTGTGGAAAAGACAGCTGAATAATGGCCAGGGCTAAGAAACTATTTAACATCCCACTTTCAATAGCAACGGTTTTACAAACAGGAAGAGGCAGCATACAAACTTTAGCAAAGGAGTACCCAAACAGCAAACCCAAAGCAGGGACTAAGAGACCCAACAGAAGCACCTCTAGGTTATCTGTTTTTAAAAATATTAATCCCACTCTGAAAGTCAAATAAATTCCTACAAACATTAAAATAAAACTCAGAGGTCTAATTATTCTCTCCAAGAAGTTTGCTCTTTCAGGCATTCTACGCTTGATGACTATTCCAACTGATACTGGTACAAGTATGAAAAGGAGTGTTGACACAATTTTAGAAACAGGAATATGAAACGTACCTGACAACCCTAATATCTTACTGTATATATAAGAATTGACAGGCATCGTGATCAGGGCCAATAATGTTGATGTGCAAGTCATCAAAATGGCCAACGTGAAATCTCCATCTAGAAGTAGAGCAAAGAGATAGCCCCCACCCCCTCCTGGGCATGTGCAGGTCATTACAAATCCAAAAGCTTGTGCCTCAGGCAATGCCACAATCTGAGACAAAAGAAATCCACAAAATGGCATCAGAAAAAACTGTGTAACTGCCCCAAGAATTACTGGCAAAGGTCTCTTCCATACTGTTTGAAACACCTGTAATTCAATCTTGCAACCAAATGCACACTTATTCAATAGTATTAGTGGTAAAATAAGCACTAGGATATTTCTATCAATATGCATTGACGCCTGGAGAAGACCATCTTTTTGTTTAAGCACTTTGACTTTCACATTCTTGATTTCTTCAATGAGTCTTTCTTGCCTACCTTCAGAATCCCAGAGTTGAATAGTCACATTTGTTTCTCCTTCTTCATCAGTCACCAGATTTATGGTAAAGTCTGTACCATCTGATGAGATCTTCTTGATCACATTCACCATTTGCAGCATTTTAGGATCTTCTATTTTTACAAAGAGGTAGCTGGAATTAGGCCGTTTATCTTTGTAGCTCGAATTTACAATGACGGTTTCTTCGGTCTTTGTGAAAAATAGTATTTCAGTCTTCTCTATATTCAGAAAACTGAGAGATGATAACCTTGCTTCTTCTATAGTCACAAGCAGCAAAAGTAGAACAATAAAAAGTTTTCTAATCATTTTGAAAGCTTAAATCATATATATGCAAAACCTTTTTTAAAAAATGAAAGAATATTCTTCATGCAGGTGTTCCAGTGACAGTCTGAGGGTGAGTTAGATAACAGTTGTTTCTGCAGGATCAAAGTCCAGTAGGAGGGACTGCTGTACTTTTAAACAAATATATAGCCATCTAGGCAGCAACATAACCGGTTTAACTTGTGATTAAGAAAATTAAAAAGCCATGGCATTTAGCAGATTCAATTTATTACAACAGAAATTTAATCTCTTCCTCTTGACTTCCTCATTTCTGCTTATGCAAAAAACCCAGCCTCCTATTTACCTGAATTTAAAGCCTAGTATCATAATTCTTAGTTCTTTCTTGCTAAAAAAAAAAAAAGTTAGACTAAAAGCAGTCAGGATCAAGAAATCTGTAACAGATACTGAGGAAACCTAGAGATCAGTGTTACTGTTTTCTTCAATCAAGTCAAAGTCAAATAAATATGCACTGAATGTCTGTTTGCCTAGGGCATGGAGCTGGGAGCTGGCCATCCCATAATGATTAAGCCAGATGGAGTCGCTGCTCTCCTGCTTAGTAGGGTGACCCAATATCACAAATTATAAAACTGCAGAGCCCAGACACCGGCCTTGGCAGCATCCCTCAGCTGCTAATAGTTTTCCTACATCTCTGAAGGGTGACTGAATCAGTCAGGTGAAAACTGACACTGTTTTTTTGTATACTTAAGTAGGAAAATAATTTCCTGAATGGTTACCGGATAACTTGGAAACATAGAGAAAGTAGCTAGCTGGTACCATGGCCAAAGGTACAGGCTGGCTAAGGGACCACAGCTACTGGACACTTGGATCCTGACATGATGGGGCAATGGAAGAATACTGGCATTGATTCTAATCTCTTATTCCTTCTTCATAGCACTACTCTGTTCACAGGGGCAAGGGCATTCCAGTTGATCCAATTTGGTCCTATCCCTTGGTTGCCAGGAATGAGAAAAAGCATCAGGCTTTTTGGGTTTCAACCCATAGGATCACAAAATTGTGTATTTCCCACACAAGAGGCGGGTGTCCTGATGCTAAGCAGCAAAGAAACAAACCAAAGAAACAAACAAGACAACTGTTTACTATTAAGATGTAGTAGTCTCTGAACACATGACCATTTCAGCAGATCTTTCATGTAATCACGATGCAATGTGTTCAAGGTAACGCCAATTCATATAAAGAAGTTTAGATCATTTTGTTCCTTAAAGATGTCAAACCATTTTTGTCATTTTAACAGGTTTTATAAAAGCATGCCATTTATGTCGGTTAATCTCTCAAATGCAATAGACCTTAGATCTCATAAATTTTATTAATATGTACCACATTAAGAAAAACAAGATCCACTGTACCAATGGTGAGAATAGGGAATGGGACACTGTTCAGTGATGTTGCAGTTAAAACTTTCCTCTTCTAAAATGACGAAAATAAACAAAAAAACAAAAACATCACAAAACCTAAGTTATCTTTATGTGATAACTTTCATCATATCTTGACTCATAACTTTTGTTGCCCAGGTTGAAGATGTGAGTATGTCAATTTTTCTTTCCCTCCAAACTCTATCTGCAACCCTTTTAGTTCTTCAGTTTCTCCAAGCCCTTTCATTTGAAAACTGTTAAGAAAAAAGCCCGAAAAATCCAGGAAAATTTTGATAATCTATAATTCATCTATATAAGGGTTCTTTAAATTTTTCATAGAAAATATGTATTATAAAAAAGTGTGTATGGATTTCAAATTTTTTTTTGCATCAGAATAAATTAACTTTTTATAACATGTCTGAAAAGGATCTGGTGAGGGACACTAACAAGAATAAGACAGTTAGAAAAGAGCCTTTTTATCAGAGAAACATGAATTTTGCTAAAATTGAAGCAAGAACACACATCAAATTTATGGTGAGGTTTGGGTGGAAGAATGGTGAAATCACTAATGTTTCAAATAAGGTTATGGGGACAGTATTCCAAGAAGATCTGCAGTTTACAAACGGATAACTAATTTTAAGAGATGAGACAATGTTGAAGATGAAGTCTGCAGCAGATCATTCACAGCAATTTGGGAGGAAAAAATTCATCTTGTATGTGCTCTCATTAAAGAATATCAGTGATTACAGCGCAGACAATATCTACTACGGTTTGGCTCTGTGTCCCCACCCAAATCTCATGTAGAATTGTAATCAGAGGAGGTGTGGGAGGAGAGGCCTGGTGGAGGTGACTGGATCATGTCCATGGTTTCTGATGGTTTAGCACCCTGCCCTTGTGCTGGCCCATGATAGAGTTCTCATGAGATCTGGTTGTTTGAAAGAGTGTAGCACCTCCCTCTTTGCTTGCTGTCTCCTGCTGGCAATGTGAAGATGAGCTTTCTTCCTCTTCTGCCATGATTTTAAATTTTATGAGGCACCCCAGCCATGCTTCCTGTACAGCCTGTGGAACTGTGAGTCAAGCTTCTTTATACAATATCCACTCTCAGGTAGTTCTTTTTCTTTTTTTCTAGATGTAGTTTCACTCTTGTCACCCAGGCTGGAGTGCAGTGGTGCTATCTCAGCTCACTGCAACCTTCACCTCCCCAATTCTCCTGCCTCAGCTGCACTAGTAGCTAGGATTACAGGTGCTCACCACCACGCCCAGCTAATTTTTATATTTTTAGTAAAGACGGGGTTTCACCATGTTGGCCAGGCTGGTCTTGAGCTCCTGACCTCAGGTGATCCACCTGCCTTGGCCTCCCAAAGTGCTGGGATTACAGGCATGAGCCACTGTGCCCAGCCTCAAGTCATTATTTATTGCAGTATGAGAATGGACTAATACAATATCCAACATCACAGATGTCTCAGTTGGTTTAGCTTACATAATGCTGACAAAAAAATTAAACCTGAGCCAACTTTCCACTTGATAGGTGCCGAAACTTGATAGGCACTCAGATCAGCTACAGACAAGAGTACTTTTGTTCTCTTGGTGGTTTTCCTACTTAAAATTTCAGTTGTCTTTCAATAAAAATTTTAAACAAGCGGGATCAAGATCCTGAAGCATTTCTTTCAAGAATTGTAACAGGAGATGAAATATGGCTTTACCAGGAGACATTTCTGAAGACAAAGCACAAGCAGAGCAATGGCTACTAAGAGGCGGAAGTGGTCCAGTCAAAATAAAAGCAGACTAGTCAAAAGCAAAGGTCATGGGAACTGTTTTTTGGGATGCTTAAAGCATTTTTCTTGTTGACTTTATGGAGAGACAAAAAACAATAACATCTCCTTATTATAAAGGTGTTTTGAGGCTGGGTACAGTGGCTTAAACCTGTAGTCCAAGCACTTTCAAAGGCCAAGGCAGGAGGATCCATTGAGGCCAGGAGTTCAAGATCAGTCTTGGCAACATAGCAAGACCTTGTCTCTACCAAAAAAAAAAAAAAAAAAAGGAAAAAAATTATGAAAGTGTTTAGAGATAGCCAAAGTTTGAGCAGAAAAATGCCCAGGTAAGCTTTGCCAGAGATTGCTTCTTCACTAGGACAATGCTCCTGCTCATTCCTCTCATCAAACAAGGGCAATTTTGAATTTCAGTGTTGTAAATCATTAGGCATCCACCTCAGAGTTCTAATTCGGCTTCTTCTGACTTCTTCTTTCCTAATCTTAAATAAATAAATAAAACTTTAAAGGGCACCCATTTTTCTTTAGTTAACAATGTAAACAGGCTGCATTAACATGATTAAATAGCCAGGACCCTTATTTATTTGGGGATGGACTAAATAGCTGATATCATTGCTTACAAAAGTATCTTAAAATTGACGGAGCTTATGTTGAAAAACAAAGTTTATGTTTTCTATTTTTATCTGTTTTCTTTTTTGAGAAACGGTCTCACTTTGTTGCCCAGGTTGGAGTACAGTGGCAAGATCATGGCTTACTGCAGCCTCGACCTCCTAGGCTCCAGCGATCCTGCTGTCTCAGCCTCCCAGTGTCAAGATTACAGGTGTGAGCCATCACACTTGGCTTTTTTTTGCGGGCGGGGGGGATGAAGTCTTACTCTGTTGCCCAGGCTGGAGTACAATGGCACTATCTTAGCTCACTGCAACCTCCGCCTCCTGGGTTCAAGTGATTCTCCTGCCTCAGCCTCCTGAGTAGCTGGGATTACAGGCATCCGCCACCATGCCCGGCTAATTTTTGTAGTTTTAGTAGAGATGGAGTTTCACCATGTTGGCCAGGCTGGTCTTGAGCTCCTGACCTCAAGGGATCCACCTGCCTTGGCCTCCCAAAGTCCTGGGATTACAGCTGTGAGCCACCACACCTAGCCCATCAGAGACATTTTTCTAATAACATGTGTTTACTCTATGTATCTGTGTCACAGTCTGGTGATCCTCTCAATATTTTAAACTTTTTCATTATTGTTACATCTGTTATTGTGATCTGCAATTACTTCTGGTGAAAATGGCAAAAGAACAAAAAGTAGAAGTAGAGTTTGATGATGTGATTGAATTGCTGCAGTCTCTTAATAAAAGGTGAATGGATGAGGTGTTGCTTCTTATGGATGAACAAACAGTGGTTTCTTAAGAGTGAATCTCCTTCTGGTGAAGATGCTATGAACATTGTTGAAATGGTAACAAAAGATTTAGATATTCCATAACCTTAGTTCATAAGGCTGTGGCAGTGTTTAAGAGGATTGACTTCAATTTTGAAAGAAGTTCTACTCAGGAAAAAATGCTATCAAAAGCACTGCATGCTACACAGAAATCTTTCATGAAAGGAAGAGTCAATTGACGTGGCAAACTTCATTGCGGTCTACTTTAAGAAGCTGTCACAACCACCCCAACCTTCTGTAACTACCACCCCAATCAATCAATAGCTATTGAAATTAGACAAGATCCCCCATCAGCAAAAACATTACAAATTGTTGAAGGCTCAGATGATTATTAGCATTTTTTATCAATAAAATATTTTTTTATTTAAAGTATATACTTTTTTAGACATAACGCTATTGCACACTAAATAGTTTATAGTACAGTATGAACATAATTTTTATATGCTCTAGGAAACAAACAAAAATTTGTCTGACTCAATATACTACAATATTTGCTTTAGGTGGTAGTCTGAAACTGAACCCACAATAGTTCCAAAGTATACCTTTTATTTGAGTTCCTACTAAATGTAGGAATGTTGAAACATCTTCATTGTGTTAATCACGGCCTTTAGAGACAAATCCCTACATTTAGTGGGAACTCAAATAACTATGCTAATGAATAAAAGTATAAGCACACAATAAAAGTTGGAAATTATCTCCATTCCTCACATAAAAATAATATGAAGAATCAGAAAGAAAATAAACCAAATGAGCATTCCAATTTGATTCTTTTTAAGTAAACCTACAGCCACTACATATCTTCATGGCAATTAGAGCAGAAGAAAAATGCTTTGGGAGGCTGAGGTGGGTAAACCATGAGGTCTGGAGATCGAGACCATCCTGGCCAACATAGTGAAACCCCGTCTCTACTAAAATATAAATAAAAATTAGCTGGGCCTGGTGGTGCACGCTTGTAGTCCCAGCTACTTGGGAGGCTGAGGCAGGGGAATCGCTTGAGCCTGGGAGGCAGAGGTTGCAGTGAGCTGAGATTGTGTCACTGCACTCCAGTCTGGTGACAGAGCAAGACTCCATCTCAAAAAAAAAAAAAGAAAAAAAAGAAAAAGGACAAATAAAAATAATTTCTATTCTGTCTACATAGTAGTAGTTTTGGGGGTATAGATAGTAAACATTAGTCAAGAACACTCATCTAAATTTGTTGGCAAAATGTAGTCATTGCTTGGCATGTGTTTTGCTTTGGTATATAATAAAGTTGAGCTATCCCATCTTTCTTCTCATATAATACAGTCCCACAAACAAAAAAGAATCTCACTAGACATGGGTCTTTATCAGAAATATCTGCCAATCCAGTTAGGTAATAGGAAAAAAAAATCATTTTCTCCTCCTAGGCCTAAGATTCTTCGCATAAAAATTGTAAGAATGAATAAAGATGACCTCTAAGTTTCTATAATTCATGTACATCTATCAATTTATACATCATGATGTAGATAGAGAGTAGGCCATACTTTCTGGCTCCATGATGTTAGGCTTGGCCACATGACTTGCTTAAAGCAAATATGATACATGCATCTTTTAGGAGAAAACTGAAGTGTATTTCATCTGTTTCTCTTTCTGCTAAAACAATGACAATGTCCCAAAAGAGGGCCCTTCCTTCACCTTTGATCGTGGAGTAAAGACGACACAGAGTGGTGCCAGAGTCAGTCAACAGGTAACATCACTCACTGGGAAACACATCTTTGCTGTTGTCACTACAGCATAACCTAATGAAAGCTAATTCAATATAAGAATTTGCTAATAATTGAGGATCAATACACAGTTATACTTAAGACCAAAACACTATAATTTAATAGAAAACTCATAACTAAAATGTGATGTAAGCGGGAGATAAGTTAAAAGGCAACTTTAAAAAATTACAAAAATAGTATTTGTAGTAAAAGAAATGGACTTAAACATGTAATAGAATTTTCCTTGTGATTTCTGACTTGAATACTTGATTATTCCAAGTAAGATTCAACATTTTTACAAAATTGTTCGTCATCATTCAGATATTCCAAGATTATATTTCCTCCGTTATATAAAGGACAATCCTCCTTAGCAATCCAGGTTTCCAAAGTATGATCCAAAGGTAAGGCTTCTCCTGAAGTAATGTGACACAGCCTTAATTTCTGTGAAGGGAGAAGTAAGTCATACTTTAACAAATAAACATGCTTGAATGGAGCATCATAAAACCTTTATGGAAATATTATCATAATGAGATGTTACCTTAGCTGTTAATTTGTTATTGTCATTTTTAAGATTGGCTAGAGAAGCGGCAAAGTCTGTGGCCTTTCCAATGCTCCACCGGTGACAAAAGAACATGGGTTTGCTCTTCTCTTTGCTCCCTTTAGGTAAGAAAACCTGAAAGTAAATTCTTTCTGTCTGTAAAAAGAAAAAGTTAAAACAACCATTACATAGATGAAATAGACATCCGTTTTTGTCTGGTGCCAGCCTTTCCACTCTTCTTCTGGTCAGAGCAGAATTACCCTCTAACAATGTATCTACTGTTTGGAATATCAATCACAGTAGCAAAAAATACACATAAATGCATGGGCATAGGAACAAGACCCTGGCCAGGGTGATCTGTGCAAAGACAGGCATCGGGCCTAAGTAAGGCCAGTCAGGTCTGTTTCTGAGATTTTATGTTCAACAGCTTAGGAGACAGAGCATTCTCCTTAAGTTTTTTTTTTTTTTTTTTTTTTTTTGAGATGGGAGTTTCACTCTTCTTGCCATGACTGGAGTGCAATGGTGCAATCTTGGCTCACTGCAATTTTCTGCCTCCCAGGTTCCAGCGATTCTCCTGCCTCAGCCTCCCAAGCTGGGATTACAGGCATGCGCCACCACGTACGGCTAAGTTTTGTATTTTTAGTAGAGACGGGGTTTCACCATGTTTATCAGGCTGGTCTTAAACTCCTGACCTCAGGTGACCTGCCTACATCGGCCTCCCAAAGTGAGGGGGATTACAGATGTGAGCCACCACATCTGGCCTCTCCTTAATTTGTTTAAGTTTCATCAAATTAAATCTGGAGTTGCCTACAGTGAACTCCGTTACCCATAGTCATTCCTGAACCAATATGGAAAAAGTTGCCTCAAATGGGAAAATATGTGGCCAATGTAGAACGAGAAATAACAAACAAACAAAAAACAGATAAACTTGACATAACCTGAGTCCCTAAATTTGGTTATCGCCCAAGACCAGGTCAATTCATTATTCCCCATTATATGAGGGAAAAAGTTTGTTTTCATTGTCCTAGTTGGAATTGAGTTTCTGTCACTTACAATTCAAAGATTTCTAACACATATAACATTTCTTTTTGTGTGAAATACCTCACTATACATTGAGACAGGACTTTTCAGAACAAGGAAACATTAAAAAAAAAAAAAAGAAAGATAGAAAAAGACCCCCAAACCCCAAGTATCTTATCAACAAAAGAAGGAATTTGGAAAGGATTTCTCTGGTATTCTATACTCTATCTGCCCTCTCCTTATATTGTATTTTCTTGCCTAATTAACAAATGGATGGCTGAGCATGATGGCTCATGCCTGTAATCCCAGCACTTTGGGAGGTTAAGGCAGGCAAACTACTTGAGCCCAGGGGTTCAAGACCAGCCAGGGCAACATGGTGAAACTTCATCTCCACAAAAAGTACAAAAAAATTAGCGGTAGAGTGTTGTGTGTCAGTAGTCCCAGCTACTTTGGAGGCTGAGGTGGGAGGATCACTTGAGCCCGAGAAGGGTGAGGCTGCAGAAAATGGTGAACATGCCACTGTACTCTAGCTAGGGCAACAGAGTAAGACCCTATCTCAACAAAACAAATCAAAACAAAAAAAAGGCAGGAAAGAATGAATAGGAACAAAAGGTTTGGCCTTTGATCTTCACTGATTCCTAAAAACTGCTTTTTAAAAGTGCTGGCTTTACAGATCAATTCTTGCTACAACAAAAATTTTGGCATAACTAGAGCATCTATAACTTGTCGGGGAAAGAGGACAATTATTCTGAGAAATAATAAATTCAACACAATTCCCATCTTGGCACTAAGGCATATGGGGTTTGTTATTACAGGTAAGAAGTATTAAAAGAAAAAACAAGAAATCACTGGAAATTCAAACTGTGAGCCACCTCTGTAATCAAACATTCCCTGCTCCAAAAACAAAGTAGCAAGAAGATAGAGAAAGAGAAAATTTAAAAGATACAGCCTTATCTTAAGAAAAAAAAAGGATAAATATGTATGAGGATCAAAAATGAAACAGAAATGCAAAGTGATAGGCTGGGTGAGCCACAGACTTTCAGGGCTCCAGAAGAGGAGGAGGTAACTTCAGCTTAAGGTAAGTGGGAAATAACAGTACCACAGGGAGATAAGTATAAAGCTCCTGGGTCAGGCTCCCTGCTTGGAAGCAGAGGAGTGTGAGGGACCTGTGCTCCAGGAAGGGCAGCTAAAGAAGTTACTGCTGAATGCCGAGTTAAGTACAAAATTGCTAGACAGGGATCTGTGAGTGAAGGGAAGGAGAGACATAGGAAGAATCTCCTATTCAAGATGAACATGTTAAATTCAGTAACTGAAATTTCAAAATAAACTGAAGGTTAACTCTTTATGGGAAAATGAAGACAGTTGAACTTTAAGAAGACATTAAAATTAGATATTTAGGATGTATAATTAGATTTTAAAAAGTGATAATATCCATAAAAAGGAACAAAAAGTTATAAAGTCAAAACAGGCACAAATAAAACAAGAAAATACATGAAGATCCAGCTTAAAAAATAGTTTTTGGAGTAAAACACTCAAAATTTAATATAGATAAGTTTCTATAATCCTCAATAAAAAGCCCTAATTTATCATAAGATGAAAAGGAGGAAGTCATCCACAACACTGCATAAAGAGATACAAAGAGAGAAACAATTATAGGTTGGGCATGATTCATCAAGCCTGTAATCCCAGCACTTTGGGAGGCTGAGGCAGACAGATCACTTGAGGTCAGGAGTTCGAGGCCAGCCTCACAAACATGGCAAAACTCTGTCTCTACTAAAAATACAAAAATTAGCTGGGTATAGTGGCACGCACCTGTAGTCCCAGCTACTTAGGAGGCTGAGGCACCAGGATTGCTTGAACCCAGGAAGTGGAGGCTGCAGTGAGCCAAGATTGCACCACTGCACACCAGCCAGGTTGAAAGAGTGAGATTCTGTCTCAAAGCAAAAACAATTATAGATTCCCAAAATAGTCAACAAGAGATTCAGAAAAGAAATGGTGAAGTAGCACTATTTAGTGAGAAAATGAGTACAATTTTCCAAAAAGTCAAAATTTAAAATGTGTCAAACTGAATAATTAAAATAAATTCACATGTAGAAGCATTCCACAAAAACTGGAAAATATCACAGAAAATCTTAAAAGCTACCAAAAAAGATAGATTATTCATAGAGTAAGACCGACAGAGATGTTTCTGCAATAATAGATGACAAAGTGTATTGAAAGAGTTGAGAAAGTTCAATAGACAATCCAGCTAAAAGAAAGGGCAAAATAAGGGCATGTTCAAACAAACAAAAAAAGACTAATAGAGTAATTTTATTACCAGAGACCTTTATTGAATGAACTGCTAAAGAATGTACTTTAGCCAAAATAAAAGTGAGCCCCAATGAAAGAGAAACTAAACAAACAAACAAACAAAAAACAAAGAAGTCTTGGTAAATTTAAATAGCTATTAACTTAAAATTAATTTTTATATGTTAAAATAAGATAATGGGATAGAAGATAGTCAACTGTATGTAGCATTTCAAGCTCGTTTTCAGGAAGATATAGTACCAACTAATTTTAGGCTTTGAGAAAAAAATTGCTATTTAATTATATACATAAAGAATGTAAGCACATAGTTGTCATCACCATTATCATTTTAGGATATTATATGGGAGATTATAGATAGTGTAGTATGAAAAATGAAATAATGAGTATAATTATTGAAAAAATTAGAGCTATTATTATTTGTTAATGAGGTATAATTTTTAACTAGAAAATTGAAAACACTAATAGAAAAAAACTTTTAAAGTTAATAGAAGATTTTGGTGATGTAGCTGAATAATATGAGTACGCAGAACTCAAGATTTTTTTCCCTTTATTAGCAATAAGTACTTGGCAGTAGAAGCGGGGAAAATACTCTGTTTCCAATCTAAACAAAACCCATAAAATAAGTAGCAATGAAAATACGGAATACAACATAAAAGACAAAAAACATAAAATGTTACAGAAGGAGGGCCAGGCGCAGTGGCTCACGCCTGTAATCCCAGTACTTTGAGAGGCTGAGGTGGGTGGATCATCTGAGGTCGGAGTTCAAGACCAGCCTGACCAACATGGAGAAACCCCAACTGTACCAAAAACACAAACTTAGCCAGGCTTGGTGGCACATGCCTATAATCCTAGCAGGAAGCTGAGGCAGGAGAATCGCTTGAACCTGAGAAACGGAGGTTGTGGTGAGCCAAGATTGCGCCACTGTACTCTAGCCTGGGCAAGAAGAGCAAATCTCCGTCTCAAAAAATAATAATAATAAAAAAGTTACAGAAGGCAATAAAACATCTGAATAAATAAAGACATACAAGGTTCTTATAGAAAGATAATGTCATAAAAATGTCATTTCTTTCAAAATTAATGTATAATATATAAAGCAAATCCAATGTGAATCCTTCAGGAATGGTTCTGAGTCAGGTAAAATGCCCAGACTTGCTAGTAGATACTGGTGAGAATTTGAACTGTACTTCACCTAACTTCATAGAAACCACTCAGGTATTCATATAGGATATTTTGCATGAATTACTGGAATCTTATGAGCAGGAAAGGGGCTGGAATCCTCAGGACATAAAAAAGGAGGCCAAGATGGTACAATATCCCCAGGAGAATGGCAAAGGGGCCTTCAAGCAAATGGTCAAATCCTCATTTCCTCCAGGCAATGTTCACTCATGAAATCCTGTGGGAAATATGAGGGGATGTAGGAACCCACATTTCTGTCTAAGATTATGCTCTTAACTGTTGCTTTTTATAATCATATTCTCAGTTTCCACAGTTTTGCTTATAAAGAGTCTAACTTCTTTAACAGGCTATGTTGAAGGCTATTATTCACAACCATGCCCCATTATGATAACTTAGAAATCCTAAGAGTGATATTGTTCAAAATCTGGATATAATACTCATAACATTCAGATGGATGTATAAATGCTAATAAAAGTACTAAGAAAAAATGGAAAAATATAGATGGAACTTGCATGATCAGATATAGAATATTCTATAAAGCTATTGTTCCAAATCAATTTGGTATTAGCTCATGAGTAAAAAATAAATGAGTAGACTAGAATAGAAAATTAAGAAATAAACTCATATACAGAAAATAAAATGTTCAGCTTTTCATGAAGGTGATATTTTGTTATTTCAATCCAATGAAACACTGATAATTTATTAATCAGTGATGGCAAAACTACCTAAACGACTAGAAGAAAATAAAATTAAGCCCTTAGTTAACATTTTTTAACAAAAAAACCAGGTGAGTTGAAGACTAATGCAAAACAAGCTGGATGCAGTGGCTTGCGCCTGTAATCCCAGCACTTTGGGAGGCTGAGGTAGGTGAGTCATCTGAGGTCAGGAGTTTGAGACCAGACTGACCAACATGGTGAAACCCTGTCTCTACTAAAAATACAAAAATTAGATAGCATACCACAAACCTGTAATTCCAGTTACTCAGGAGGCTGAGACAGAAGAATTGCTTGAACCCAGGAGGCAGAGGATGCAGTGAGCTGAGATTGCACCACTGCACTCCAGACTGGGCAACAAGAGCGAAACTCCATCTCAAAAAGAAAAAAACAAGACTAATGCAAAACAAAACAAACACACACAGAAAACCCAAACGAAAACCATAACAGGAATGAAAGGAAAGACAGAACTTGGAAAATGTAAATGTAAAATATTGATATGTCAATAAGAAATATAAGCAAAATCAATACACTGATAGATTTGAAAAACAGTTTATAAAGAAGAACGATTATAAAGGATTAACATCTTTTATAGTCTAACAGCTCCTATAAGTTGACCAAACAAAATAAAAAGTCAAACATCCCAAAAGATCAAAGGATACATATTAACAATTCAAAGAAGAGCAATTCCAAATGCCCAGAAAACATATTAAAGTTATCCAACCTGAACAGTAGGCAGGGAAATACAAATTAAAGCATTTGTGAAATATCTTTTTATAGCCACCAGACTGTAAAATATTAAAAAGAATGCTAATAGCTACTGGAAACCATAAAGGAAAAGAATACTCTCATGTTTGGCCACGAGAAGCAGTATATTGAACTGGTTAGCATGGCAGGCTCTTACTAAGTTAGTGCTCTCAAAAATACTTAACTTCAGATTACTCATCAGTAAAATTAGAATAAAAATATATCTCAGAAGAGTTGTAAGTACTAAAGGTGATTAAAAACCTAGAGCCACAAAACAATGCTTAGCATAGACAATCAGTCAATGAATTTTGATTAGAAATGTGAATTGTTGCAATTTCTTGGTAAAGTTGTTTTGGCAATTTTATTAAAATTTAAAATATGCATACCCTTTGATACAGCAAACATGTTCTTCGGAATTTATCTCACAGAAAGAAAAGTACACACAGGCTACTTAGCACAGTAGCCGAAACTGGAAACAAAGTGAACGCTCATTAATAGAAAAAATGACAAAATAAGCCACAGTATACCCACACCACAAAAAAGGATACAGTTTGCAAAGAAAATGATTTAGAGTCACACCAACTCACTTGAGGGAATTTCTGCTAGGCATTAATCAGAGCAGGATATAAAGAGAGAAGGATATGTCATCTTTATGCTTTAGTTTTATTTACAGCCCTAATCAGTACATGAACAATTATATTTAATATCTGTCTCAGCCTAGTGGCATATAAATTCCAGGAACTCTGGGTTCATAAGAGCAAGGACTCTCTGTTTTTCACTGCTGTATTCTCAGGGCTTGGTATATAGAAAGTATTTTTTTTTAAGTGTGTTGATGTAAAATGATACACACACATAATACACACTTATATATGTATATACTACACATACATATATTATACATAAAGCATGTATAAACACATAGATACACATATACCTCTAGTCTATTTATACACACACAAACATTAATAATATAGGAAAATCTTTTATCTACAAACTTATAGAATGCTTTATGATATATTGTTAAGTGTGTGAAGCAGATGGTTTGTGAAACCAGACTGCCTAGTTTCAATTCATAGTTCTCCACTTACTAGCTATGTTAATAAAAAGTTGCTCTTTTTGTGAAAGTGCATACCTTATAAGCTTGTTGCAAGGATGAAATGTATTAGAAGAAGAGTGGGGGGAGAGATCCAAGATGGCCGACCAACAACAGCTCAGGAATGTAGCTCCCAGTGAAAGCGCAGAGAACGAGTGGACGCCGCACTTTCTGACGAGTTTTTGTTGCCCACAGACCGGGAGATTCCCGGTGGAGAAGCCACGCGGGTCGCCGGCGCGACTCTTTTGGCCGGCGCGGCTGTTTTGCCGGCACCCAGCCCGGCGCTTCCCGGTGCGGAGTGTGCGGGACTGACGGGCTCGGCTGGTCCCATCCCCACAAGGAAAACAGCAATTGGAAGCGCTGAGGACTGAGAGTTTCACAGCGGGCGCAGCAAACCCGGGAAGAGGGGAACCGGCGTCCGCCAAAGGAAAACTAAGAAACAGAAAAACTTCATCACCGGGCAGAGAGAGATCCAAAATGGCCGCGTAGCAGCGGCTCCGGATTGTGGCTCGCGGTGAGGGCGCAGAGAGCGAGTGGACGCCGCAGTTGCAGACGAATATTTGATGCCCACGGACTGGGAGATTCCCGGCGA
>PVKP010025155.1:0-34061 GCA_004027715.1 Plecturocebus donacophilus | reverse complement strand
GAACTGCCCAGCCTTGTCTTCTGCCAGCCCTCTGTTACCAGCCACTTCCACAAGTGCCTTTCTTTCTTCAGTTTCCCTTTGTTCTAGCTCAATGATTCCTGACTTGGGGACCAGGGATGGGCAGATTGGGACATGAGGACCCTGAGGTCATTGTAAGAAATCTCATCTAAATACACAGTAAGCTTTGCTTATCAAGTGAATAAATAATACCACCGGACACAAATATAGACACCATCATTTTAGACCTTAACCTAAATGAGACTGTAAAGAATAAACATCAAATTCTGCTAGAAGGAAGGGTTGAATTATGAACTGTCTTTTGCAGTTATTTCTTTCCTCATCAACGGATATGAAAAATACAACATCTGCCAAGTGGAGACCCATGATGATTTTTGACACATAACGGAAACCAGCAGTGAATCCCTTGTCTCTTACTTCTTTTTCTTTTCCTTCAGACAGGGTCTCACTCTGTCACCCAGCCTGTAGTGCAGGGGCACAGTCTTGGCTCACTGCAACCTCTACCTCCCAGACTCAAGTGATCCTCCCACCTCAGCCTCCTGAATAGCTGGGACCGCAGCAATGTACCACCACTCACAGCCAGGTTTTGTATTTTTTGTAGAGATAGGGGTTTTACCATGTTGCCCAGGCTGGTCCTGAACTTCTGGACTCAAGTGATCCACCCACCTCAGCCTCCCCAACATGTTGGGATTACAGGTGTGGGCCCCTGCACCCAGCACCCTCATCTCTTCTTAAACACTTCTTGATCCTCCGGAGCTCTGGTGACCTTGACTATGTTTTGACACCCCCTTTAACACATTATAACAATTTCTCCCAATTAGTCACATTTTCAGCCAGGCGTGATGGCTCATGCCTATAATCCCAGCACTTTGGGAGGATGAGGTGGGCGGATCACCTGAGGTCGGAAGTTCGAGATCAATTAGTCACATTTTCTTAAGCAACACACCATGCCTTATCATTTATTTCCTTGTTGCTTAACTCAGGGGCTAATATGCAATAGGCACTTTAGAGACATTTTTTGAATAAATAAATAAATATTTGTGAATGAGTAGTGGAGAACTCTCTGGAGCATTGGTTTTCAAAGTATATATTCCAAGGGCTTGTAAAACACAGAATGCTAGACTCCACCCCAGAATTTCCAAACTTGTAGATCTAGGGGCCTGACCGATCTGGGAATTTTCATTGCTCACAAGTTCCCAGGTGATGCTTATGCTGCTGGTCTCGGTCTGTACTGTAAACACCATTGCCTTTCTGAACTGGCTCTGAGATGATTCTCTGTGTAAAAATAACCCCAGCCACTAATTTTGGGTAAGGGAGACACCTAGAGGGGGGTTTTAACTGCTTCTTATTCACAAGATAAAAATTGGTGTCTGAATATCCAGTTTTACTGCTCATGAGGGACTGAAGTCCTAAAGATAATTGGGCTAAAAACTGAGATGGCCTAAAAGTCACTTCTGGTTTCATCTCCTTTGCGAGTGTGGAGGTCATGCTTGTATTAAAAATATTCACAGAGGATGCTGTATTAGGGCAGAACCTAAAAAGATGAAGGAGTATGTTTTGTCTTATTCTTAGATGTGTGGGCTGTGCCTACATCGAGGAAATTTGAAGGATGTCACACCCTATGTCTCCTCCACAAAACATCTTTAGACACTGACATGCTTACACATGTTCTTCACTGTGTCTAGTTCTGGTCTAGACTGTTGTGAGAAGACCTTGCATCCTAGGGAGCTACATGTGATGAGATGTAGCATCACACATTTTGCAATACAAAAGCCACAATTCACCCCCTCACAGCAAGTATTCTAAGCACCTGCCGTGCTCCTGAAGCTCAGCACTGAGCAGCAAAATATACAGAAATGAACTTATATTCCAGAGGAAGAGACAGACAATGAGCCAACAGATGTAATCACTCATTAGTTATTGCTTCAAAACAAACCACCTCAAATTTAAAGCAATTGTTTATTTTTAGTTCAAATACCTGCCTATCAGCCGAACTGGGCAGATTCTACTGGGCTTGTTCAAACATCTGTGGGTCCATGAGGGGCTCGTCTTTCCTCCTAGGACCATCGGGATAACCCACAAATGCTCTTTTCGAGGCATCAGTAGCATCGCTTGCAAGAGCAAGCTAAAACACAGAGGGTTTCTTCGGACCTGGGCTTATAACTGGCACCCCATCCCTTCTGCTTCATTTCATTTGTCACAGAAGTTGCATGGCTAACCCCAAGGCCAAGGGGCAAAGGGCACAGGCACAGGTTGGAGTGAAGGATTGAGATGGTAATGCAAGCAACAGTGTGTAGCAGAAAGTCAAGTAACATAGAGGGCCACAAAGAAACGCAAAGCAGTGTTTGTGGCTTAAGAGTGATCAGGAATGCTACTTTTGGTCAGCATTTTGGTAGCCAGGGAGACTTGTAGGACAGTGTATTGTCATAATCTTGGTTATTTTTAACAGACGTTCCCATTGTAGGGAGTGAGCCGTTAGCATTAAGGTATGTTGCAGCGCTGTATGATATGGGCTTCCCTGCATGCACGTGGATCCTGGTTATCCAGGTCCCCAGGCACGCCTAAGTGCTGTGTTGTTGCAAAAGGGCTCCTGGCTGGATTAAAGCCACTCTGTACAAATGCTTCATCATAGCAGCACATTGAAAGCGTAACAAAATTTGAATACATTGTCTCTGCTAGACTGTACGCTGGTCACTCCCTTCCCCTACACACACACACCCATGTGCATGTACACATACACATGGGAACATGCACACACTCACAGTCACAACCACCCTCTCTGGAATGTCTTCATCAGCATTAGCCAAGGACAGGAAACAAGCTCAACCCTTGGCACCCACAGGAGGCAGCTGCTGGCTGTCGGATTATTCCCTCAGTGCCAAAGCTAGGCTGATGCCACTGGAAAAGGGGTGTGAACCTCGAATGTGTCTAAAGGCAGACACAGCTTCTCAAGGAGCCCACAGATGCTGCAGCATCTGGGGCTTGTTCGGTAGATGATACAGGTGGGTGGTGGAGTGGGGATACGTAGGGATCAACTTTAGTATTTCTTTGCCGCATCAATCAATTCATCAGCCAAAATAGCCCTAATAGGCAACTAAATAAAAAGCAAAGCAAAACAAACAAGAATGGATTTCTTCTTCAGAAGCCCCTTATCATTAAAATGAAATAATTTTTTCTTCCTTCTTCATTGGACAAAATCCGTTCTCTCATTGTTTGGTAAAATGCAGGTTTTCTGAAAGTGAGAGGAATAGATTGATAGAGTGGAAGAGAAACATCAATATTTACAACAGTCCTGGGAGTGCTATTATGTTATGATTTCCATTTTATTGATGACAAACTGAGTCTTAGGGTACAAAAGAGACTTGCTTCATGTAAGTAGAATCTGAAGACCTCAATTCAGGTCTTATCTTTCTGACAAATCTTTTTCCACCTTAGTAGGCTTGGCATGCTTGGAACCTCATGGGATTACAGAAGTGAGCCTCAATGCTTAAGAAGACTCCAGAAATCAACTCCTCTCATTCCTGAAAAGCCAATCTGTAGGGATTGAAGCAAGGAAGGAATAAAGACTGGCTTGTTGGGCACACCTACCTGGAATCAGGCGAGGTTTACTGGAACGACTCTGCCTGCCAGTAGAACAGCCCAGGACAAACGCCCAGGACTTTAGCAAATGCCTAAGCAGGACTTTGCAGGGGCCAGGGTCAGCAGGATTTTCACCAGATGACATCCATCTTTATTGGTAGCATCAGACTCATGAGGTCTTTCATGGCCTGGGCGTCACAACCTCACATTATTAGTCTTACTGCCAATAGCCTCCTTTTATATATGGTTGATGAATTTGAGGACAAACCAGAGAATTGTCCTTGGCCAAACCAAGCTGTCTCACCCAAGACTTTTCCCCTTTGTGTAAGTACTGGGGCAAAAATCACATCCAGGGAAACCAATCAGTCTGACACTGGAAATTAAATGCTCCAGCCTTGAAGGAACATGACACTTTTCACATGGCTTATCGGCTAGATGTACTCACACTGCCCTGCCCCAGCAACAAGGGGCCAGCGAGTGCAATCCTACGATTCCGAAAGGGGGAAAACTGGAAACAGCTGGTAAGCAGCACTAAGGACAAGGGAATGGGTAGACCACAGAAGGCCAGCAGAGCTGTGAAATCCACAGTACCAAATTGTCCTTAGCAGGCAGCCATGGATGTTCCCTTCTCTGAAGGACTGCTTCTCTTGACTGAGCTGCTGCAGATGGACACATAGCTAGATCCCCATCTTCTGCAGTCTGGCTCTTCATTGTGGTTTATCACCTCCCAAGCTGTCCTCTGCTCTCTTTCCCTATTACTGTGTCGCTAAGCCATGGGCTCAGTTCAGCTGGCCCTGAATGACAAGGTGGATATTTCAGGATGCCTTGATTTGAATACTGTTTGACTCTAGAGTTCTCTGGTTTACTCTCACCTGTGGGAAATGTGAGGATAGATCTGCACACATGGGTTCCAAAGTGTCATGATCTGTGACATGATGTGTCAGACCGTATTGGTCAGAGGCTCAGGAATGGATGGTCTTCTTTAGGCAAGGAAATAAGTGAGTGGAGCCGCAAGATTCACCTTTCCCAGTTCCATCTGGGGGTTGTTTTGCCGACATTGCCATCTGTTGGGCCAGTGCTGGCTATAGCAGCCAAGCCTCAGATGTCACTGCATCTTTATCAATGACCTTGGGACCACAGGAGATGACCTTGTAACCAAATAGCAACCAATGAAGGATCTTAAAAAGCACATCACTTTATATTTATTCAGCGGAATGTGTCGTCACTTAATCCTTACCACAACCTTATGAGTTCTGTACAATTTGTATTTTCATTCACCTGTGAAACAACGGAGACAGAGAATTTGAGTGACTTACAAGTAAGTGGCAGATCTGGAGGCTGTGCCTAGACAATGTGGCTCCAGACTCCTTGCGCCTCCCCACCTTCTGCTGCATCTTGACGAAGTCTAGCCATTTCTTCCTTTAACACACACTAATTTCTGTCTCCATGTTCCAGGCCGTGTGCCAGATGCTGGAAATACATCCCAGTCCACTGGATCTTGGCATGGTCCGTCACTCAGTGTCCTGCTGTATTGCATGTTACATAATGCATTTATTTCAGTATGCAGCCCAATGGAAAATGATGCTGAAACATGTTGTATACATGTTTCTACAACAAAACTATGTAACTTACGCTTCTCTTATTGCTTTGGCTATCAGGGAGCTCATATCCAAATCAGAGAAAATAGATGACAATTCGGGTTTATCATTTTGGTTTGCTGAACTTTTTCTTCTGGCCCAGATTTTCTATTTTGGTTCATAAATTCTATTGCACAAATATCCTTTATTTAAGAACACCTTAAATTTATTTTAAAGGAAGGCTGCATGGAAATGATAAAGTAAGCTCTTCCCGGCATATTCTTAGATTCCTACCAGGGAAGGCAGACCCAGATGTCCCTCTTACCCTCATAGTACCCCATGTATAAAATCCCTTAAGCAGTGACTGCTGCTGTTCTCAGTACCTGGGGGTAGTTCAGAGCTTCTGAAAGGTAACATCCACATAGAAAAAAAGAAGTTTCTTCCAATCCAGATCCCAGCTTTGGTGCCAGATGCACATTTGTGGACTAGGTGGCTAGTCAGACTCTCACCTGAGCGGTTGATAAAATCTATTGCCCCTTGATGGAATTTTTTTCTGCAAGCTAGAATTGATCTGTCCTCTTTGTGATTTGTGACATGGCAGGAAAACACCAAACCCCGTTATGACTTGAGCCACAATGGTGGGGGAAGAAAAGGAAAAAAAAGAAAAAAAAAAAATCCACTGCCAAGGCTTGCCAGGCGTAGAAAGGGCTGGAACTGCTGGGGTCATTTTATTTGATTTATTGGAAATAAAGTGGATCTTATTAACATTTTAATAAAGAGAATCTTTTTGCACTAGGCTGGAAGTGGCCGCCCGTCCCCCGTGCAATTCCATTCTCTGGAAAAGTGGAGTCTGCTGGCATTCCCCAGCGTGATTTGTGAGGCTGGGCCCCGACAGTCCAAAGAAGCAAACGGGCTGCCACCTCCGCGGGGCTCGCTCGTCGCGAGGTGTTCACCCCGTATCTGCCATGCAAAACGAGGGAGCCTTATGAAGGAATCCGTCTTGTAAAGCCATTGGTCCTGGTCATCAGCCTCTACCCAATGCTTTCGTGATACTGCTGCTGATCTATTTGGGAAGTTGGCTGGCTGGCGAGGCAGAGCCTCTCCTCAAAGCCTGGCTCCCACGGAAAATATGCTCAGTGCAGCCGCGTGCATGAATGAAAACGCCGCCGGGCGCTTCTAGTCGGACAAAATGCAGCCGAGAACTCCGCTCGTTCTGTGCGTCCTCCTGTCCCAGGTAGGGAAGAGGGGCTGCCGGGCGCGCTCCGCGCCCTGTTTCTGCATTCGAATCGCCGGGCACCGGCAGGGTGAGGGGACTTTCGGGGGGTCGCGGCCTCTGGTCGCGGCTCCAAAGACAGATCGGGGCTCGGAAGGGAGATCATTCTGAGCCCAGAGATCCTGGGCACCCCCCCCCCCCGCGCGCCCTCACCGGCTCCCACTCCGGCGTGTGTGTGTGTGTGTGTGTGTGTGTGTACGTTCACGGGAGGAGGAGAGAGCTCCCAGACCGTTTTTGCTAGCAGGGGCGACATTCTCGCCCACATCAAGTGGGGTAACTTTGGTTCCCTCCTCCGGAGGCTCGGTGCATTGGAGAGAGACTCAGCTGGAGGCGACTCCAGCGAGCCGCGGTTTCCCTCAGCCCAACGCCCAGCGGTGGAAGCGCTGCTCGGGTCCGAATTGCAGGCTGCGGGGCTGCGGGACTGGAGAGGCCGAGCAGGCACCGCCGACTTCCCGGGGCGCCCAGGCCCCCTGGCACAGCCCGGTAGCGCGCTGGAAGGCGCCTCGAGGCAGCAGAGAGCCGCAGCCCGGCTGCTGCTGTCGCTCAAAGGCGCCGGCGCCGGCCGCGCCTGCATCGGGGTCCTTTTGCTCCCAGACCCCAGGATCGAAAGGGCCGGAGCGCGTCCCGCGCCAGGGCGCAGGCCCCAGCCCCCTGCACCCCTATTGTCCAGCCAGCTGGAGCTCCGGCCCGATCCCGGCTGCCGCCTCTGCTGCCTTCCCTGGGCGGGAGCGGAGCGCAGAGAAAAGTTCAAGCCTTGCCCACCCGGGCTGCAGCTACCTGTTAACCCTCCGAGCGCTGCGGCGCGAGGGGAGGGCCCGCCAACCCGGAGAGGGGGCGAGGGAGACGCGGTCCGCCTGCAGTCCCCGCTGCGTCTCGGAGATCTCGGGAAGTTTGAGCGCAGGAAAGCAGGGCTCTGAAGCCAGGCCTAGGGTGCTGGCGGCTGCGGGGTATGCCCAGCGCTGCTCCGAGGCCTGTGGTTTCCGAGAGCACCCCGACCCAGTCCCCCATCGCCTCCCAGGCAGGCTTTGGGACTTGGAGTGAGCTGGCAGCCTGCAAAGTGGGTGGATAGGAGCCAGGGCAGGGCAGGGCCAGGCAGAGAGGAGGGAAAAAGACAGGGAGTGCCTCGGGGTGCTAGTGTTGAGTTCCGGGCCAGGGATAGAGGCTCCTGTGTGAGTTCGTGGGTGAGAGGGAGGGGAAGCGAGTTGGGGTCCTAGGTGGGGACTGTCTGGGATGGGGAGATTGGTGCAGCCTTCTAATGTGAGACCACTGCCGGAGTAATATTGGCGTTAGACTTTGAAAATGGGCCAACGTCTCAGAAATGTAGTGATGAGTGATACGGGAGAAGATTAAAGTGCCTGGCTGGGCTGCTGAGCCCGCTCCCATGCTCCTGACTTCTTTATTCCTTGTATATACAGTCCCCATTGAGGGCTGCCCAGTTATAGCTCCTTTTCTACCAGGCATTGCTGGTTGATTATCTTGGGGTCCTTACAGCCTGGAGTCTTGCCATGGAATCCCAAGGCTGGCTGTGAACCAGTTTTCCATATGTCCTGTACCCGAACGACCCTAAGGCTGTATGTGTGTACATATATCCCAATTTAGCAAGGCGGTTTGGAGCATGCCTCAGACAAAAAGGATTCAGATCCTTCCTGCCATCTGCTAGTGGTACCACCCGGGGCAAGTTGTTTAACCTCTTTGAGCTTCCAAGTTCTCCACTGTAAAATAATCTGTTGCCTTCCTAGGACTGCTGTGGAGATAGGATTGCATTCAACAGGATATCCCATGCAATGCATGCTGCCCTGGGAGCATCGGTGTCTCAGAGCACCTCACAGTCCTTTTTCTCTCTTGGCAGGTTTTTCAGTTCAGATTCCAGGGCTTGTCCAAAGTTATGTCTCCTTTAGAGCAAGACAGACCACATGACAGAGCGCCAAGATCGATCTTGATGCACTAGGGGCTCCCCACATGGTTCTTTTTGCAAATGAACTGGTATGTCTCTTCACCCAGGGCCAGGCTGGCACATGTGGGTTCTGAAGGCTCACTCTATTTATTTAGAAGAAGGAAGCAGAGATTTTGCTGTGAATTGAAATGATTGCCCTAAGAGGCTTATTTCTATTTTCAATTGTTATGCGTATCAGAGCAAATGTCCACATTAGGATAGTAATTGATATCCTAGTAGCAATAGTACCTCCCAGAAAAATCATTCTGATGTAATCCACTTAACCAGCAAGAAGTTCAAGGGCAGAGCTCTGTGTGCCATAGAAAAAAGTGGGGAACATCTTGGAGCCTTTGAGTCGACAAGCAAAAACAAAACTTTCCTGGGGCAGAGAGAAAACAGAAGAAAGGGAAAAACAATGTAATAAAGCAAATTAGTCACTCAGCCCTGGTGGTGTTCAGGCAAGCCTGTATGTTTTTTTCCACTGCAGCTGTAATGCATTGGGTCCGACTTTGGAAGCCATCAATCTCTGTAAGCTCATTGGCTTGGTTGCCGTTTTAGGCATTTTGGTAGGAGGCGAGGAATTCTAAGCAACAATGACTGGAAGCTGGCACAGTTGAACAGTCACCTCTCCTATCCCCTGGGGTGTTTTGGGAAAGTCTGTCCCAGAAGTGGCCTCTGGATTTTGGCTATGATAAGTCATGAGTGTGAAACAAATCAAGAAAGAAATGAGCTAGAAATTCCGTGGTAAATATGATTCCCCTCCCTGTGTGGGTAGCACTGACAGTTAACCAAAAGTTCTAACAATGAGTGAGTAATCCCCCAAGAATTAGGAATTTAGGGAGTAGTTCAGGTTTGGAGGGCAGTCACTTGGGAGTGACTAAAAATGTTCCATGGAATTCTGAGATTTCGTTATAAAGTGAGTAGTTCTCCCTTGGAGTCAGAATCTTGATTTTCAGTATTTTAAATGAGAGTCAGTGTCTTGTAATGCTCCTGCAAATTTGTGTGTTATGTTTTAAGAACAGTGTTTATTTGTAGAACCTTTTGGATAAGGAAAGAGACACAGGGTTGAAGAGAGTGCCGCCCCCTGCCCCCTAGGGTCAACACATGACAGCATGTAAGATTTTCAGAGTACTAGTGAAACAGAATGGAATATGTAGTGAAAGGAGGCAGTGATACAGTTCACCTGTCTGAATATTCTTTTTTAGCAAGTCCCAAAACAAGTTTAATAAACTGCAAAGTTGAGTAAGTAATCTGGAATTTGTGAAATTCCACAGTCGATACTAAAAGCCCCAACAGTCATCTTAGCTAATCTCTTCTAGTCTGCCTTCCTCCCTTCTCCCCTTTTCTATCTTTAGCCCTTGGGTTTTCCATTAAGTAAAATCTGTTTCCTTCCAGAAGTATCCTACATGTGTTATAGTGAAATTGCCCAACAAACCAACGTACCCTATAACTGCATTATCTAAAAGTATCAGCACTTAGATGTGTAAATTGAGCCTCAATCTGAAGTTCAATGTTCAGGTTAAAGTATAGCTAAGGTTCTTGAAAACATCCTTATTTCCTTCCAAAAATAAAGTTGCTTGGGGAGTCTAGTTAATTTATATTTAGTGTAAGGTAAGGAAAAGGACAAACTATAGATTTAATTTACACCTGCATGACAGTCATATCATCTAAGTAGTCAACAGTGTTTCTATGTGCATGTCTGAGTGTGTACATCTCTGTGCGTTTTGATTTTATTGTAATACCTGTTGAAAATTTTCTCCAGAAGAGGGCTCCATCCACAGCATTACAAAATTCTGAATCTACAGCTCATATTTTAAAGAACTTCAACATAGCAATTCCATCAAAACATAACTATTCTCCTTATTCCACATTATTTGCCACAAGCACCTCCAAATGAGAAATCCTACTCGCTCTTTCCCTCCTTTCCTCCCTCCCTTCCTTCCTTCTCCTTTCTCTTTCTTTCTTTCTTTCCTTCTCTTTCTCTTGCTTTCTCGCTAGATTTCTTCTTGCTTTCTTTCTTGCTTGCTTGATTTCTTCCGTTTCCCCTATTGTCGTTGGTTCTTTTCTCATTCGTTCTTCAATTCCATATCTTCTCTGAGTACTGGAGCAGGGAAAATTTCAAAGACCTTTGTAGACAATGCAATATGGAATGTGAGAAAGTTCTGAATTTTCCTAGCACTTGACTTTCGTTGAACTTTATTGTATTCTTCAGGCAGCCAAAAGGCAGAAACAGTGCTGCCTGTGGAAAGAGATAACCTTCCCCTTACATAACCACCTAGAAGGGTGATTCCTGAGCTAGGTCTACTCACTTTCCAACACCCATTGAAAGGGAGAGGGAAATATCTGCCTGTCATCCAATTACAATAATCAGCTGGGCAGAATCAAACCAATTGACCAGTGATTTTAGCATTGTTTCTGTTTAGCTGTCGGCAAGGTGCCTATGTGCCTGTGGGAATCTGACCCTCCTGAAGGATGCTGCCAGTATAATTCCCCACAGCCTGTTTCTTCTGCAGCTGCCTGGGATCCCAGGCCTGGCTCCCCAGGCATGAGCAGGCTGCACAGACAATGGCTGAGCTGTCAGATCTCTTGCTGTTGCAGTAGCCAATCAGCCATAGCCTTATTCTGGGGTTAGGGTATAAAGTCATCTCTCTCTGCTGAGAGAAGTAGCTAAGGGGAAGGCAGGAGAGGAGAACGAAGGACACTTTCAAGTTGAATTGCCAACCGAGCCAGGGTCTGTGCTGGTGAACGGGTCACCCTCTCGCTTAGCAGGTTAAACCTCAAGACATCTGCTTGGTAGTAATGAAACTCATCTATCCCAACCCTGTAACTCTAGCTTCTGGGCAGAGGTTGCCAAGTAGCAGCCACAGGTGAAATTAAGCCACAGATGCACTTGGTTTGGCTCAAATGTTTTGACAATTGTACATTAGTAAAAAAAGCAATCCAGGTTTCTAGTATTTGTGAAAAAGTCAGAAGGTCAGGGAACCCTAGATCCACACTTCCACCTGGGCGTACTTGACGGGACTGAGTCATTGCTGCCCTCTTTAGGTAGGATGTGCCTCGGCAGCGTGCCACAATCCCCACCACTCTCTACTACCCAGCCTTCTGCGCTCACTTCTCTTGCCTGCTTTCCTCTAGGGCTTTTTGAGTTTGGAACCTCTGCTTTCACAGATATTGAGGTTTGATCAAATTGATGCAGTTAATTTTCAGTGATGGACTCTTTGAAAAGGAAGGGACTGGTCTCTTCTCATTCCCAGTGATGGAATTCCGTTGATGTGTGTTTTGGAACAGCGTGACCTAGGAGACTGCACCCCCTCCCTGAGCACATTACTGGCGGTGCTGTTGGACAGGCACCCAGAGCGACATAGCACCCAGAGCAACAAAGCACCCAGATCATTGCTTCAGGTTTAAGAGTCTCGCAGAGAAGTGACACACTGCAGCTCTGAGTCAGTGCAAGCCCTGGCACAACAGTGCGTTGGTACAAAACATCGTCATGGACCTGCAGCCAAGGGACTCTGAAACCCTGGGATAATGTATAGGACCACAGACCCTCTCTGTCAGCAGTCCCCAACCTTTTTGGCACCAGGGACCAGTTTCGTGGAAGACAATGTTTCCATGGACTGGAGGTAGGGGGATGGTTTGGGGATGATTCAAGCACATTACATTTATTATGCATTTAATTTCTATATTGTTACATTGAATTAGATAATGAAATAATTCTACAACTCACTGTAATGTAGAATCAGTGGGAGTCCTGAGCTTTTTTCTCTGCAACTAGGTGGTCCCATCTGGGAGTGATGGGAGACAGTGACAGATCATCAGGAATTAGATTCTCCTAGGAAGTGTGCAGCCTAGATGCCGTGCAGGTGCAGTTGACAACAGGGTTCCGACTCCTATGAGAATCCAATGCCACAGGTGATCTGACAGGAGGTGGAGCTCGGGCAGTAATGTGAGTGATGGGGACCCATTATAAATACAGATGAAGCTTCTGCTTCATTCCAGGAGTGTTGCTCCCCCACAGTATAGACATAATCAGAACATCACAATAACTTATTGTACTTAGACTTGCCAGGGCCTTCGGGAGCACTGCTGTCATATCCAGCACCTTTGTAACTTCAGGATAAAGCTGCATCTGCAGCTTTGTCACCTAGCGTACTCTTATACATAGGACACCGTCACACCTAGCACCCTCCTGGAGCTTGTGTGATGTTTTTATATTTGTTTTAACAGTTAACCCCCATGGCCACTCTACACACAGCGTTAATACTACAATTAATGCTCTCTGGCTCTGTAAATACAAGACTAATCTGTCTGCCTCATCCCATACCAGCAGGTGAGCCTCAGATGATTCTTGTTTTCCATAACTATAGACCCCAAAGATCAGGGTAAATATAACTCTCTACACATATTTAAAACAAGTGATTGCTTCTCCTCTGCCATGGCAGTTGCCAACAGAAGTCAAATTCTTGAAAATTACCATTAGAAATAGACACGTTTTGACATGTCATGTCTCATTTCCAAGACACCAGTGAGCGTCACCCGATCTGCTGCAGAGGCACAAAGACCCTGTGTCTCCCGGCTGAACGCAGGCCGGGCTGGGGCGGACGGCAGCAGCTGCTCAGCTTTCAGCAGCCGTGCCACATGCATGGGCAGGGCCCGGAAATGAGCTCAGCCTCTGGAGGAGCCCGGGGAGTGGAAGGAAGGAATGCGGCAGCCTCCATCCTTGCCTTACGGGGCCTTCAGGCCAACGTCTCTTTCCTCCAAAGTGGCAGGGAACCACTTTCCTGTGTTGCGTGCTGCAAGAAGAAGGTGGTGGCTGCAAACGCCTGCAGCTTGAGCCTCTGTGATCGTCTCCCTGTGGAATGATTGATGTAGGGCCTGCGGAAAGTTGCTGGATGCTGCTAGCAGAAGCGAGGCTGAGTGAGACTCACCGGAGTACCCTTCCTCAACTGTCAGGCACCTGGGATCATCTACTTCAGGGGTTGCAAATGATGGCCCGTGTGCCAGTTCCTGCCTGCGGCCTGGTTTTATAATAGTTGTATTGGATTTTAGCCACACCTATTCATTTATATAATTGTTGATGGCTGCTTTTGTGCTGTAACAGCGGAGTTGAGACAGTCTGGCCCTCAAAGCTGAAAATATTTACTATTTAGTCCCTTAGAGAAAAAGTTGCCTGACTCTTCATTAACTTAAAGTTACAGCCAAAGAGGCTGTCAGGGAGTCTTCTCAAAGGGTGGGTCTGAGAGGTTCAGCCGTTAGGGATTTTTTCCTCCCAGCTTCCAAACACTCAAGGAACTTAACTTCAGGGAGATTCACCTGAGACCAAATGACTCCAATAAACATCTATGATGTCTATGAAGGACCTACTATGTTCCAAGCACCACTTGTGTGGTCAGGACATAGCTACTAATAAGGCAGACTGAGTGTCTGCTCTCTTGGGGCTCAGAGCTTGGCATGAAGGATCAATAGCAATTAATGAATAATTTAAGATGGAGACAACCACGATGAGGGAAGGAAACCCAGCTATGTGAGGTCACACTATTCTACATATTTTGCCTGGGTGTTCTTTGTCTTTCTCCTCCACTAGAGCGTAAGCTCCGTTGTGGCACATGTTGTGGTTTAATTTGTTCACTTCTATACTTCCAAGGCTTAGAACAGTGCCTGGAACACAGTAGACACTCAGCAAACGTGAATGAACAAAAGAATGAATGAATATAAGAAAGTCATCAGATGCAGATGAAGGATCTGGGCAGCTTCCCTGACAACCTGATACTCGAGCCCAAATCTGGAGGAGGAGTAGAGTTTACAGACAAAGGCACAATAGAGGGCATGGGTGGGGAAAGGCATTCTAGCAGAAGACACAGTCTGGGTGAAGCCTCTATTGAGGGGAAACACCACACAGCCCAGGCGGTGGTGTGAAGTGTGGCCCAGAGGTCCCAGAGCCAATGGGGCCTTGTCAGGCACTGCAAGGATATTGGTGTTTTTCTCAGAGTGAGTGGCAGCCATTAAAGGTAATGAGGAAAAGGTATAGAGTGACGCGATCAGATTTGCATTCTGGCAACAAGCAGCAGATGGGTTGGGGCTGGGTATGAATGGAAAAGAAAGGCCGGCCTAGGCCTGAAATCATGGGAAGCTGGATTCAGGAATGATAGTGCAGAGATGGGGCAGATGAGAGAAGCAGACTGATACGGTTTGGGTCTGTGTCCCCACCCAAATCTCATGTCAAATTGTGTTCCCTAATGTTGGAGGTGAAGCCCAGTGGGAGGTGATTAGATCATGAGGGTGGATTTCCCTTTGCTGTTCTCATGATAGTGAGTGATTTCTCACGAGATGTGGTTATTTGAAAGTGTCTAGCACTCCCCCCCTTTGCCCTCCCTCTCTCTCCTGCTTGCTGTGTAAAGATCTGCCTCCTTCCCCTTCCCCTTCTGCCACGATTATAAGTTTCCTGAGGTCTTTGCGGCCATACTTCCTGTACAGCATGCAGAACCTCAAACCAGTTAAACCTCTTGTCTTTATAAATTACCCAGTCTCAGGTGGTTCTGCATAGCAATACGAGAATGGGCTAATACATAGATGTATCCTATTCAGATAATCCAAGAGACATTTAGGCCGAGAACTTGACACGCCTTGATGGTATGGAGATAGCAGAGCCAGGGCCAGGGAGGGGTTAAGGATGCCTGCTTGAGTTCTGACTCTTTCAATTGGCAGAACGAGTCATACAAGGAAACCAGGTGTTTGACATTATAAACAGGACATGCTGCAGAACGTTCCTGGGAGAGGCACCTAAGGCTCACATTACAGTATTGCCAGCAGATCCAGTCCATGCTTGCATCTGGGATGAGCATCTTAGGGGCCTGGAAATACCCTTGAATAGAGTGACCGATGTGCAGCCTCTATAATTAACCAATCTCTGAGACTTTTCATGCACAAGATATTTGAGAGAAACATTGCCAAGCCCTTTAATCGTTCCTTGAACATTCAATCCGCAGCACTGGAAATATTTCTTACATGAAGCAAATAATGATCTCCCACTCTCAGCAATCACTCTGCGAATGCTAACAAGCCTCTGTTTCAGCATGTTGGGTGTAGCCTTGGTGACTTATGTTTTTGGTGTAGTAGGAGAATATTCAACTTGGTGCCAGGCCGCGGTATAGTAGTAAATCTTTAACAACTGGCCCACTCTAAAGAAACACCCAAACCAAAAAGCAAAACCCCAACCAAGACACAACCAGGCCGTTTGCAGTGCTTGCCAGTTTCTGTGGTATAAATACTCCCATCATGGGCAATTGGAATCTATCAACCTGAGAGATTCCTAAAAATCTAATGTTGGGCTCTTGCTACCTGATACTAACTGGCCCCAGCACACCATGGACCCAGATTGTTTCTAGCTCACCCCTCACTTGTGGTGTGATCTTCAGCTAGAAGCTTCAATGCTTTCATCTGTAAAATGGACCAGATTACTGTGAGGTTCAAGTGGGTAAAAAGATGTCAGAATGCAGGGAAGTCTAATTTGCTGCAAAGATGCATGCCGATTATCAAGATAATTATCACTTACAAGGAAACAGGTCCTTCGGCCAGAATTCTACAGCTAATTGGTCCCTGTAAAAATATTTAGTGAGTTTGACTCAGCCACTGAATGAAACTTGATGTGTGAGAAACAGAGGGTGTACCTCTGCTTCTTGCAGGTCTGCATATTTTTGCAGTAAGAAGGATTATTGCGTTCTGTGGCAGTATTGATTCTGAACGTGTCTATCTTCTTTTCCTGCTGTCTTTCCCTTCTTTTCTTCCTGCTTTCCTCAGCAAAGATATTGAGTGAGTGCTGTATGCCAGGCAGTCACGTAGGTACTTTATCCTCAGAAGGTGAGGTCTGTACAGTTACTGTGCCCTTATAACAGATGAAGGAATGGGTGCCTTTAAGGAACTGGCCCGAGATCGCAGAATAACAAGTGGTGAGCTGGGATTTGCACCTGGGTCTGTGCGTGGGCAAGTCCAGCTGAGGCCCGTGTCTTTACTCAGAACGTATTTACTGGGGCATGTCGGGAATTCAGAGGTAAAGGAGATGAACTTAATCCCTGTTTCGTGGAGCTTAGTCTTGTGGGAACAGAAGATAAAAACAAGTAAGTAGTTGAAATAATTTCAAATTTGTTAATTGTTACAACAGGAAACAGTAGAGGCTGAAATAGATTGAAGGGAGGAGAGGCCGCTGTGCCCTCCTTTGCTTCCTTTCTTCTGCCTGCCTTCCTCTTTCTTCCATCTTTATTTCCTTCTTCCCTTAAATGTTAATACCTACCAAGTACAGAGAATGCTACAAATCTGGGAACCAAGTGGTAAACACAGCAGTTCAGGCCCCACCAGGAAATGGGCTGCAGCAGAATTAGAGCTTGGGGCTGCGTAGACCCAGGGCTGTTGGTATCTTGGACTGCTTAGGGGTGTTCAGGAGACCTCCCAGCTCTTTTGAAGTGAGCTTGCATCCCGGCCCAGCCATTTACACACTGTGTTGCCTCAGATAAGTGACTTCATTTCCCTCCTTTTCTGTTTTCCCCTGTATTAAAACAACTAAAAAAAAGGAATATCTATGCCTGCCCTGCAGGAATTTTGTGAGAATTAAATAAGTATGCTAATGATGTCATCCTATGCTTAAGAAATGTTGGTTATGTTGCTTTTCACCCTGTGCTCCAAGGAAGTTTATGGTCTAAAGGTGTCATGGGGCCTTGGTTTTCAGGATGTGACTAACTTAAGGGGGGAAATGACTTTGTATTTTATAACGCGTGGACATTAAAAAAATAAAGTTTGCTCCCTAGGGAAGATTTGCCATTCCCATATTGGTAGGTCCCCCAATATTGTTCCCCTTGGAATTCATGCCTCATAAAATCATTTGATCTGGTGGCATCTCATCTTCTTAATGTATCTGCCCAGCAGCTGTTCCCAGGAGGCTTTATTAGGGCAGTGTGTGTGTGTGTGTGTCTGTGTGTGTGTGGGTGGGTGCGCACGCGCACCAGTGCCATGAGTACTTGTTATTATTGGTATTTAAAGCACCAGTAAAGAGGTGACTCTTACTCTCAATTTTATATATGATGAGAAGTTCTGAGTGGTGGAGTCTTTTGCTCAAAGCCACACGGTCACTGAGAACTGGGACCAGGGTTTGGATCCATGCATTTTTATCCCTGCGCATGTTTATTTTCCTCTGTATTGCACTTGTATATAAATTTTCTTTCCCATTTGTATATAAAAACTTTTCCTTTGTCTATTTTGTTCTCTAGCTTCCTTAAAGTCAACATAGCTGCCTGGGATGACCTCTTTTTTGAGTTCCTTGTGTCTCAAAGTAGGTCTGGGCCCTGGACCTCCTGTCTGGGTTACTGATTGCAGCATTCAGAACTGGGTTAGCCCAGGGTCATTTGTGTTCTTTGTCTCCGTGCCCTTGCTTTTGACCAGGGCCAAACAACCCACCTACACTGCCTGGTTCCCCCAGTCTAACATCCCAGTGAGAAAGGCCCACAGATGCCTGGGTGTGGTCACCTGCAGCTTCAAGAATGCAGGCAAATTCTCCGGCAGTTTCCTGCTGGCCACCGAGTCCTTCAGTTGGATGGCATTCTTCCCTAGGGGTGCTAAGAAACCCCATTGCCTAAGCCAGTGTTTCCTCCAAGCTACAAGCTACTCTTTGTAATGTTTTCCCTAATCAAAAAGAAAACAAGAAATAGACAGCCTGTAGGTACATAGAGACACATAGATCTATACTGCATGGCAATTGGATTGAATCCAGCTTGAAGTTTATTTTGTCTTACCAGACCCGTGTTTTTTCCTTTTAAGTGCCTTTAGTGAGGGTTGCCATTGATTCAGCAAACACATGTTGAGTGCTTACTATGTACCCAGCTCCATTTTCCACACTGGCCACAGTGCAGCCAGATCATGACCTTTGCCCTCCAGAGCTCATTCTGGTGGATGGACACTCTCTCCTTTTACAGGCTCCTCACTGCTCTGTGTGCCATCCCACCACTCAGCGCCCCTGCCCATCTGTGCATTTCCTGTTTGGTTAACTCATTCATTTAACAAATATTTACTGGGGAGGAGAAGTATTCACTGGGAGAACAATATCTCAAGCACAGTGCTCAGCCCTGGGGGAGCCTGCAGTGATTAAGAATGACAAGATTGCCTGCCCTCATGGGGTTTGTGTTTTCTTAACAGAGAAAGACAGTAAACAAGAAAAATAAATATGGTAGTTTTGCATAGTGGTAGTGCTATGGAAATAAGTTCAAATGGCATAGAAGGATAGGCAGTGTTGTTCTGGGCTTGTCCACCACCCTCTCTTGGGATAGAGGATTCTTTGTTGAGATGGAATGGCCTTTCTATTGTGCAGAGATGAAATGTGCTACCGTTTGTGAAATGAAGTTAGTAATACATAGATGGCATTTTTGCCCTTACTCATAATGTGTTGTTGGTCAACTTTTGTCAATCTCTGCTTTTTGTTTGTGTTGAAATTTTGCTGTTGGGAATTTACAAATATGGCAACCAATGATTTAGACCAGGGGTAGGAATCCTTTTTCTGTAACGGGCTATGTAGTAAATACCTGGTTTCTCTTGCAACTATTCAGTTCTGTCAGTGTAGCATTAAAGCAGCCACAGCCAATATGTAAACAAATGGGCAGGGCAACAGAATGTTATTTATAAACATGGGTAGAGCTAGACTTGGCCCTCGGGCTGCCGTTTGCCAACCCCTAATCTAAACCAGTAGCTGCCTTACCAGTTGGTCAGACTTGTACAAGACAGGGATAGGGCAGAGGCCAGAGAGGGGGACCAGGGATTCTCCTTGGCTTTAGTTGCTGTGAAAATCGTGGTACTTCTTTAGGGTCACATATTACTAGATTATTTGCGTTCACTATGATGAAGGTAAAGATGCTGGGTGTCAACTATGGAACATAATTCTCAGACTAGCTCTAACGTAGGAATAATTTAGCTTTGTAATGATTATCTGGACTTTAATTTTTAAGGTACTCTTGCAACCCAAAGGTGTCTTGGAGTTAAACACTCTCTTGGACTGAATTCCTCTAAAGAAATAGAGACACAGAATTGGGTTCAGGGGACTAAGTTTCTCAGGGCCCATAAGTGAACGAGAAGGAGAGTGAGACCGAGGAGGAGGAAAGCCAGTAAACCAACAGTGAATGTGCCATGGAGCTGGTCACAGTCATGGGAAAGGGGCTCATTGCTGTTGGGTCTCTACAAAAGAACTGTGTAAGCTCATTTCAGAATGGTCCCTCTGTAGAATAGGTGGCTGGGGGTGTATTCACCAGCCCTTATCTTCTGCTTGTCAGGGGTGACCCCTGCCATCATTAACTTCCCTATGCTTCCCTGCTGAGCCTTTGCTGTCGGGGGAGCAGCCATGACTTTGGAAGCGTCATAGCAGAAAACATAGAAAGGTATGGCAGGTTGTTGGACTGTCGGTATACGCCCTGGGTAGGGCATGAATATATGAGATTTCCCTGGCCCCCATTATGTGTTACTGGAAGCTTCCTCAGTAGAGCTAATGGGACCAGAAAGAGTTATGGTGGTGGTGGTTTTTAAAACCTTCTGAATTTGGTTAAGCACCCAGCTGCAGATACTCTCTTTCCCACTAGATGGTACCAGTATGCCAAAGCCCTAGAATGCTACCTTAGGGCCTCATCTTTGACATGTGCTATATTCTCACTACTTTTCAACAATGAAGGAATAAGCCAATGAGGTCAAAGGGATGAACTATGGGTGTTTTAGGGACACGAGATGGCAGAAAAGTGAAGGCTGTCTGAACAGTTGCCCTCATTTACGCATTCAGTCATTTATCAACAAATATTACCATTGACTGGGTGCTCAACACCTTTCTAGGCACCAGGAATACAGAAATGAATAATACAGACCAAGCCCCTGCCCTGGTGAGCTTTATGTACTGAGGGAGAGACAGTAAAAAAAGGAACGGGTAGGTATATGATGTCTGCAGGAGGATGACGAGTGCCATGAAGAATGAGAAAGCAAGCAAGGGAGTAGACAGTGACAGGGAGAGGTCGTAGCACCTGCCTTTCCTCTTGGCTGTAGGGTGAGGGATTATTTCCATCTGCTTTTTAAACCCGGTTCTTCCATTCACCAACTCTTTGTGACCACCCCTATATGGTTTATTTTTGAAATGAGACTAACAGCTCATGGAGGTGGAAAAAAAAAATGGTGCTTGTCAAATGGGTGTTGACTAGTCAGAGCCCATTGCAGCCTAAAACCTAACTCACTGGACTGCTTGTTGGCTGATTTAATTCTTCTGGAATAATTCTGAATTGCTATTGTTGTTGACACACAATAGAGTTGCATTTAACTTGGAGGTTAGACTATAAAGTCGGGGTTCAAGGCAAACACAGAGTTGTCATTAACCTTGAAATCTTTTAAGTTGCCAATTAAAGTGCAGTGGGCGTGGTTTTGTGTACTCATCCCTGTATTGTAATCAATATGGAGCAATGTGTAATACATGCAGTAATGTACAGAGCATAGTAAAGAATATATGCAAGATATAATTTGATAGCATTTAATTACAGTATTTACATTGTTCCTTTTCTTTCTTTTTTTGGTAGAAGAGCTGGCTTTCCATTAGTTAAATGTGCATATGATGAGACTTCAATATATTCATTGAAGCCAGATTTCTAATCATACAATCTCCACCAAGCTGTGCATTATGCAGGAAAAGACCTCTTTTCTCTGATGCATTCTGTTTATTTTAGATTCCCACTACCAGTCAGTTGCTTTGGGGCAGGGGAACTGTGGAATAATAATAGAAGCAGGGGCAGTAATAGTAGCTGATATAGGTGTAGTGCTGATTTTGAGCTAGGCCTGGTGTGAGTACTTTAGTTGTATTAATCAGCACATTTAATCCTCATAATGACTCTGCAGGGTATCTACTGTGGTTTTAATCCCATTTCATAGATGGGGACACTTCAGGGGAACTTAATAAAAGAACCTAATAAAGCTTTAGGACTCTGGGGCTGAGATTCAAACTCAAGACACTTCCAGACACACCAGGCCCCATGTATGATTCCATGAAATGGAACAAACTGTCCAGAAAAGGGCAAATCCATAGAGACAGAAAGCAGCTTAGAAGATGTCTAGGGCTGAGTGCAGGAGGAAATGGGGAGTTACTGCTAATGGGTATAGAATTGCTTTGGGGAAGATGAAAATGTTCAGGACATCACCATAATGGTGGTGATTACATAACTCTGTAAATACACCCCAAACCAGGGTATCGTATATCTTAACTGAGTGAGCTTTATAGTGTGTTAAATATGTCTGAATAAAACTGGTATTGGGTAGAAAAGCAAGAAAACTTTGGGCAGGTCAGCCTCAGGACTCCTGTGTGTTGATAAGCACACACAGCCTGTCCTACAGTTGTTCACCACCTACTGGTGACATCCTACTTGCTTTACTTATATTAACATATCGACTCCTCAAAAGATTCCCATTGTCCACCCTATCGAGAAATCAGAAAGCGGAGGCAGAAAGATGTTGAGAAACTTGGGGTTGGTGAGTGATGGTGCCAGGATTAAGACCCAGGCAGTTTGGGTCTGATTCTTTCTGGCTACAGTGGTTATTACATGTGTTACATTCATCAGAAGCAACCTGTGTCATCTGGAGCTGCAGGTCATCTTGGCCTATTGGAAATAAAGCAGTGGTTCTTCACTTTTGCTTTGCTGATTTGCAAAGTGAATTAAGAACCATGTTTTGTCTCACTGGTTATTATTCCGATGGTAGCCTACCCTGGTGTGGAGTTCTGGCTGCAAAGCTCTGAGAGACTGTAAGAAAGGAGATGTGTTAGTGTTACTGACTTTCTTTTGGAGACACGGTCTTCTCTGTCACCCAGGTTGGAGTGCGGTGGTGCAGTCATAGCTAACTGCAGCCTCTACGACCTGAGCTTAAGCAACCATCTTGCCTCAGTTCTCAAAATAGCTAAGTGGGACTACAGGTGTGGACCACCATGCCCAGTTAATTAAAAAATATATTGTTTTTAAAGACAGGTACTTGCTGTGTTGCCCATACAGGTCTCGAACTCCTGGCCTCAAGTTGTCCTCCAGGAGTATCTGGCATTACAGGCTTGGCTAACTTTTAAAAGTAGTAAGTGTCTTAGCAAGGGGGGACGTATCAAAGTGGGGATGGAGAGAGAGAGAAAGAAGATAAATCTAATTGATATGCTACTTGTCATTGTACTCAAGTTGATAGCAGATTGCTGGAAGGATTTCGGATTTACTCAAATTAACATGAATGTTTGGCACCCCTTGGCTGGTGCGGATGAAGAATTCAGTAGCCTGGTAATGAGAAGTCAATCTAAGGTCTAAGGCTGGGAAAAGAGCTCTCACCTCTTACATCCGGCACTCATCGTTCTGCAAATCAGGGCCCCCTGACCTCCTTCCAGTGTCTTCTATCACCCCCCTATGGAGTTCCTTTGATTCTCACGTCCCCTAACCATGGAATTTACTCCTCTCTGCCCTCAGTCATGGGCTGATGATTTGCATCCTTTGTCATGTTTAAAATGTGGAGTGACAAAGCCATTAGCCATGCACAGTAAAACAAGAAAAGCAGCCTAGAGCTGGTCCCCAGACCAGGCCCAGTGCACTAGTTTGTGGTGCTGAAAGAGGGGGCCTTATGGAGGCAGAGCTTCGTAGGTCTCCAGTCTGGAGAGACAATCACGGTTTGGGCTGGGGCAAAAATCCGAACTTGAACTGGCTCTGGCTGCGACCCTGGCTCCCAGGTAGCCAGATCTCGGGTGACAGGAATCTGCTGGGGTCCCTCTGATTCTTAAAGCCTTCCTTTAAGAATCTCCCTAAAGGAGATCACACAAAGCCACATGAGTGTCTGATTTAGTCTTCCCTGGTCAGTTTTCCAGTACCACATTTTGCCAAGTGTGTTCTAAAAAGACACTGGTTCTGTGGGAGGTTAATATGGGTTCCGGGGGAAAAAACTTAGACAAATCCCAAAATTAGTTGTATGAACTGATATTTTGGAAAACTCTGGAGTTACTCAGAGAAGTGGACCAGATTGGGTTTTGTTTTTTCAAAAATGATAGTCTCTGAGATTGCAGTGTGCATTTCAGTTTCAGAAGGCTGTTCTCAAACCCCTGAGGATAATGTAACTCTTGCACATAGTAGTCCTCAGGCAGTAATTCACAGGACACATTTGTGAAAGCAAGCTGCTAGGATGCCAGATCTCAGAGTACAGACTTCGGCGGGGCCCTTTACCCAGCTCCAGGACCAACTGCGAGCCTGTTAGGACTGCAAATTCTGCCCTCTGGGCCTAGAGAATGAGAGCTTCTGGTGGTAGGCTCAGAAATCTGTGTTTGCATTTGTATGCAAACCTGAGGGAGCCTCAGAATTCCATTGGGTTTTCAACTCCATCCAGAATAATTCTTTGGGTGTCACTGAATATTTGCTGATCCTTCTGCCATCTGTTCATGGTGCTTGTTTATAAAGTATGGTCTAAACCATTGGCTCTCAACTGTCGGGACGAGGGGAGTTGTAACCCTCAGGGGCAGTTTGCAATATCTACATACCTGCTTGTTTGTCGTACAACCTGGGGAGGGGAGTGCTACTGGTATCCAGTGGGCGGAGGTCAGGGATTCTGGTTAACACCTTACATTGAACAAGACAGCTCCTACCACAAAAAGTTATCCTGACTCAAATACCGGTTGTGCTGAGGTGCAAAACCCTGATTGAAATACATAGCTTCATACTCACCCAGCACACACAGAAATTTGTATCCTTACCTTATCCTGTTATGACTAAGAGGCTGGAATCTGAAGTTGGGTCTGTGAAAAGATACTTCACAGCAAGCTACTATTCATGCATAATTTTTCAAAAGGTAAAACCAAGACTCTTGGGTAAACATACACTTTAACTCATTAATTTATGAAGAAACCAGTAAGATGCCATGATTATTTCAAAGGGCATTTAAGAAGCTAAGGTATTTGTAAGGAATTTAGCAAAGAAATGTGAAGATAAGATTGCTGAGTTAGATAAAAATGGGTTAATATTCACTATGCCTAAACTTTGGGGTTATTTGTTCTACTAGACAAAAAGCATTTGCATCTCTACTGGTCAAAAATTTAGCACTTTAGTGGTGACTTCACTAAGTCTGAGATCTTCATGAGCAAACAATGAGATGAACTAGGAGCATGCTCCTAGACAACTTCAGGTGGTCTTCACGTTGTCCTCGAGTGATAACCAAAGGATGTGCCATCAGCTATTTGTGCCTTGTTTGCAAGCTCTGAATAATTTTGCTGGTGCTTTAAACACATGACATTTTTTTTTTTTTGAGACGGAGTCTCGCTTTGTCACCCAGGCTGGAGTGCAGGGGCACAATCTTGGCTCACTGCAATCTCCGCCTGTGGAGTTTAAGTGATTCTTGTGCCTCAGCCTTCCAAGTGACTGGGATTACAGGTTCCTGCCATCAGGCTGGGCTGATTTTTTTGTATTGGTGTTAGAGACAGGGTTTTACCACATTGGCCAGGCTAATTTCAAACTCCTGACCTCAAGTGATTCACTCTCCACGGCCTCCCAAAGTGCTAGGATTATAGATGTGAGCCACTGCCCAGCCTAAACACATGACTTTTAATTTACTGGTGCTGCATGGTCTGTGAAATGTGGGGCAAAGAAATGGGAGGTAATGGGAGGAGAGGTCACAGGAGGTCAAGGCTGTAAAATAGATAGATGCCATTCCTTAACTACCTTCTATGAAGTGTAGATTGTGATAGATGCTTTCATTCAAGTCTATGAGGTGCATCTTATCATCATCCCCATCTACAGATGAGAAAACTGAGTCAGAGGAAGAGTTAGGTATGTCAGTAGCAGGCATGGGCAAAGGAAGGAGAAAGTCATGATGAGAACAATAGGGGAGAATTAGAATTAAACCAGAGAGAGGAAAGATGATGTTACAAGCTTGAGGGTAGCGTGAGTCCAGATCTGAAGCAGAAATACACGTAGCACATTCGGGGAGTAATGAGGAGTCTGTTTTGTGTGACTGTAAATGTGAAGGCAATATGAAATTGGATCAGAGCTTCAAGGATGACAGTTATTAATAGCATCAGCGTTATTTTAGCCAAAGGATTTTACTATTGCTGCAGGGCAGTGCCTCACAGTACACCATGACAGTTAAGAGCCCAGGCCTCGAGGGAAGGTTACAGTTTGAATCCCAGCTCTGCCACTATAGGGCTGTGTGGCCATAAGCAAGTTGCTTAATCTCTGTGCCTCAGTTACCAGATCTATGAAATGTGGACAATGAAACCTACCTGGTATGATTAGGATACTAGGATGGGGATTCCAGAGAACCTTTTTTTTTTTTTTTGAGACAAAGTCTCGCTCTGTTGCCCCAGGCTGGAGTGCAGTGGCGTGATCTTGGCTCACTGCAACTTCCACCTTCTGGGTTCAAGTGATTTTCCTGCCTCAGCCTTTCGAGTAGCTGGGACTACAGGCACATGCCACCACGCCCAGCTAATTTTTTGTGTTTTTAGTAGAGACGGGGTCTTACCATGTTAACCAGGATGGTCTTGATCTCCAGAGAGCCTTGTAAACACTTGGTTCAGCAAACAATATGTCCTTGGAAAATGGAAGTTGGATGTGTTTATGTAGATAAGGAAGTGAATAGACAGCATTTAGCAGACCATGGGTGTGAGCGACTTGCCTGTAAGTGTTAACAGTCTCAGTTTGAGTTTCCTCAAAAGCAGATTCTGAGAGGAGGATTTGAGTGTAATAAATTCACTTGGGAGGTGGTCTAGGGGGAAGTGTAGAGTGGGAAAGCGAGACAAGGAAGGAAAGGCAAACACACAAAGGGTCTGTTATTCAGCCAGGTGCTGCTGTGGGTGTCTGGAGCTTAACTCCCCTGGCAACTCTTGGGAGTCAGTGTGGAGTATTTGCTTTTGAGCCATCACACCTGAGGGGCATGGGAGCTCCAGACTTTATGCCATAAACCTGGTGGGCATTAATTCAAAGCTGACTCAGCTGGCACTGGTTTTGAGACTGCTGGACTAATACAGTATCCAAAGGCATAAAAATCGTCATGTACTTTGGGGCAGTAATATACTTCTAAGAAGTTAAAAAACAGAGGAAATATAGGAAAAGATGTACAAAAATGCATTATATTAAATGTGATATGTACATATTGTATATGTTTTATACATTTTATGTGAAATAATAATAGCCAACAGTTAGGAAGTAGTTGTCACGCACCTGACTCTCCTAAATGCTCTGCAAATAGGCTAGATTTCCAACAAATGAAAACTGGTTACGCAACTCAGTAGAATATTACATAACCATTAAAGAGGATGGTTATAAAGATGATAATGACATGAAAAAATCATATGAATGAGAAATGAATGCTAAACAGGAGATGGTGTGTACAGTAGGATTTCTACCAAGCAAAACAAGCTTCTAAATATAGGAAAAGAGGGGTGGAATCTGAAAGGAATTTATAAAATCCTAACTGCAGTTTTGTTCATACAATGGGATTCAGAGTTGTTTTTTCCCTCTGGCTTATAAGTCTCCATTGATAGGCTTGCATTATATTTATAATGAAAAATACAAGAAACTTGAAAAAGTGCAAGAAGAAAAAAACTTCTAAAAAATAGGTGATGGAGACCCGCTGAAGGTTTTAAAGAAGGGAATAACATAATGGAAAATGATATTTCAGAAAAATTAATCTGAGGGCAGTGTGGAAGACGGATTGAATCAGGAAGGACCCAAGGCAGGAAGTCCAGCTTGAAAGCTTATATGAGTCATTGGGAATATGGAAAAGAAAGAGCCAATTTTAGAGGCTTGATTGTGAATGAGATGATGGGGAAGAGAGAGAAAAATGTGAGAAGTGATTCCAACATTTTAAAGCGTATTGAATAAAAGAAAATAAGCAATGAAACTAATATAAATATAGTTAGAGAGCAAGCGCACACCAGGTTTCTTTACATCTGTTGCTTGTTTAAACCTAACAGCGATCCTGTATGCTATGCTTTTAACATTCCTATTTTACAAGTGGAATAATAGAAGATTAGATAAATAAAGCCACTTGTCCAAGGTCACAGAGGGCCTGAGCTCAGATCATTGTTAAATGAATTGGCCAGCTAGAAGGATGAATGATGCATGGATGGATAGATGAATGCATAGATGGAAGATGGATGGATGGATGGATGGATGATGGATAGATACATTGATAAGTACATGATGGGGAAGGAATCTGGTGAACTGTAATGCTGCAGTAGAAAATAGGAAATTTCAAGAAGAAAGTAGCAGATAGTCTTAGACGGTAAAGAAGGAAGGGAACAGAGAAAGCACTAGATTCAACAAGAAGGAGCAGTCACTGGTCCTCTTTGAGAAGGTCCTTCGAGTTCAATAATGGGAAGTGGGCTTAAGCAGCATGGGGGACTGAGGGGCCTGGACATGTTGGGGAACCTATGAAATAGCTGGTCAGATCAAGGCACGTATGAGCTTAAAACCAGGTGCGAGCCTATGGAAGAGATCGAACACTAGGAAGTAGTAGGGATGTAAGAGAGAAAAGGGGTGGGAAGGGGGTGGAGGGTACGAAGACATGGAAGAAGGGAAAGGAAGGAAATTACTGCTGAAGAACAAGGGCACCAGACTGCCTGGGTTTGAGCCTCAACTCCGCTGCCTTGTAACCTTGAGCAAATCCCATAACTCTCTGTTGAAAGGGAACATAGTAATAACCTGTATCTCATGGGGTTCTTGAGGGGAGGAATTGAAGCATGTAACATGCTTTAAGACAGTGCCCGGTGTGCTGTAAGTTGAAACTGATTAGGGATCCTGTTGTCTTATTCATCACAACTAATGCCATTTTCTGGGAAACGGCTCTTAGATGAAGACACTGAGGCTCGGTCACTCAAAGAATGTTCCCCAAGAAAGTACACTTGGAGCTTCAACATGGCTCTACCTTCAAGTAGTTAGCTCTCCTATCTTTCAGGAAGAAATAGATGTTGTGTGAAATAAGATGCATAGCTTCGTTAGTGGAAACTAACCCTCTGCAATTGTAATAAATGAGGTACACGAGATTGCATGTTTTTTTCCTTCCTTTTTGACAAAAAAGTTAATAAACAGAGGCTGTTCGATAAATTAAAGTTGGGAGTTTAGGAAGCCCTGGAGAGTGGCTGAGGAGCAAGGTAGTGAGGACTTGGAAGACTTTTAGGAGGCGGATGAGATCCATCAGATCCCAGCAAGCTCCATGAACTCAGTGCCCTTTCTCTATTCTAAAAAGTTTTATGCTCATAGAAGTGATGCTTGGAGAAGCCTGCACTCCACACACTTGGCATGAGGAATCCTAAAAGCCTTATTAACCCAACCACTTAGGCTTTCTGACTGCAACCCCTACTCTGTTCTATTTGGGCTCTGGATTTGCTGGGTCCCAAAGTGTCCCACTGTTGGGATGAGGAGGTTCCACTAAGACCTTTCTTCGGTCGGCTCTCCTCCCAAATCCCCCTGCCTCTCTAGCCTTGGTTTCCAGAAAACTGCATCTGTGCTCAGCCCGCTCCCTCCTGCCCTTGGCGATCGTGAAACCTGCCAAAGAAGCATTCTCTCTGAAGCTGAGCCACTGGAGAAATTGCACGTCCAGGATTGATTTTGCATAGCATAAAAATCAATCCAGTGAGCCTGGCAGCAGAGGTACCCACTAAGGTTGGTTGTAAGCCCGGTGGGGCATGTCAGTAAGTATTTGAAGTTGGAAAGTTAAAACAGTAGGAGAGACAGATGAAGTTGGGCTTTGAAATTTCCTGGGCTAGAATGGGTTTTCTCTTTCTGTGTTAATAAATCTTACCTGGCAGCTGATCTTTTCCTGTCACATGGTTTTGGGGGAAGAGAAGGGTATCTTCTTTAGACAGTGTCCTCTGCTGGCAGGAGAACCCTGAGAGAGACACTGTCAGTTTGAGGTTGTCCCTCCAGGGATAGAACCTTATCTAATTTTATTTGGTGGCAAGACTGTAAATCACCATCATTATTTGTGCTCTAATAATTATTAATTTAATGATATTCTAACAATTAAGAAATAACTTTTACTGAGCACTATCTACATATGAGGCACCCAGCTAAGTACTTTCACACCTGATGTCTAAGTCAAGCTTCTGAATAGGATTATAAGCTTCATTTTATAGCTGAGGAGTCTACAGCCTTTGGGCACATACGCATATACCATCTTTTTTTTTTAAGTTTTTATTTTCGTTTATTTAATTGCATTTTAGGTTTGGGGGTAGATGCGAAGGACATGCAAGATTGTTGCATAGGTGCACACGTGGCAGTGTGATTTGCTGCCTTCCTCCCCTTCACCTACATCTGGCATTTCTCCCCATGCTATCCCTCCCCAACTCCCCACCCCCTGCTGTCCCTCCCCTATTTCCCCTCAACAGACCCCAGTGTGTAGTGCTCCCCTCCCTGTGTCCATGTGTTCTCATTGTTCAACACCCGCCTATGACTGAGAACATGCGGTGTTTGATTTTGTGTTCTTGTGCCAGTTTGCTGAGAATGATGGTTTCCAGGTTCATCCATATCCCTACAGAGAACACGAACTCATCGTTTTTGCTAGCTACATAATATTCCATGATGTAGATGTGCCACATTTTCCCTGTCCAGTCTGTCATCGATGGGCATTTGGGTTGGTTCCAGGTCTTTGCTATTGTAAACTGTACTGCAATGAACATTCATGTGCATGTGTCCTTATAGTAGAATGATTTATAATCCTTTGGATATATACCCAGTAATGGGATTGCTGGGTCAAATGGAATTTCTGTTTCTAGGTCTTTGAGGAATCACCACACTGTCTTCCACAATGGTTGAACTAATTTACACTCCCACCAACAGTGTAGAAGTGTTCCTATTTCTCCACATCCTCTCCAGTATCTGTTGTCTCCATATTTTTTATTGATCACCATTCTAACTGGCGTGAGATGGTATCTCAATGTAGTTTTGATTTGCATTTCTCTAATGACCAGTGATGATGAGCATTTTTTCATAAGTTTGTTGGCCTCATGTCTGTCTTCTTTTGTAAAGTGTATGTTCATATCCTTCGCCCACTTTTGAATGGGCTTGTTTGTTTTTTTTCTTGTAATCTGTTTTATTTCTTTGTAAATTCTGGATATCAGCCCTTTGTCAGATGGGTAGATTGCAAAAATGTTTTCCCATTCTGTTGGTTGCTGATTCACTCTAATGACTGCTTCTTTTGCTGTGCAGAAGCTGTGGAGTTTGATTAGGTCCCATTTGTCTATTTTGGCTTTTGTTGCCAATGCTTTTGGTGTTTTGGTCATGAAGTCCTTGCCTACGCCTATGTCCTGAATGGTTTTGCCTAGATTTTCTTCTAGGGTTTTTATGGTGTTAGGTCTTGTGTTTAAGTCTTTAATCCATCTGGAGTTAATTTTAGTGTAAGGTGTCAGGAAGGGGTCCAGTTTCTGCTTTCTGCACATGGCTTGCCAGTTTTCCCAACACCATTTATTAAACAGGGAATCTTTTCTCCATTGCTTGTTTTTGTCAGGTTTATCAAAGATTGGATGGTTGTAGATATGTTGTGTTGCCTCCGAGGCCTCTGTTCTGTTCCATTGGTCTATATCTCTGTTTTGGTACCAGTACCATGCTGTTTTGATTACTGTAGCCTCGTAGTATAGTTTGAAGTCTGGTAGTGTGATGCTTCCCGCTTTGTTCTTTTTGCTTAGAATTGAGTTGGCTATGCGGGCTCTCTTTTCATTCCCTATGAAGTTTAAGGTGGTTTTTTCCAGTTCTGTGAAGAAGGTCATTGGTAGCTTGATGGGGATAGCATTGAATCTGTAAATTACTTTGGGCAGTATGGCCATTTTCACGATACTGATTCTTCCTAACCATGAACATGGAATGTTTCTCCATCTGTTTGTGTCCTCTCTTATTTCGTTGAGCAGTGGTTTGTAGTTCTCCTTGAAGAGGTCCTTTATGTTCCTTGTTAATTGTATTCCTAGGTATTTTATTCCCTTTGTAGCAATTGTAAATGGCAGTTCATTCTTGATTTGGCTCTCTTTAAGTCTGTTATTGGTGTATAGGAATTCTTGTGATTTCTGCACATTGATTTTGTATCCTGAGACTTTGCTGAAGTTGCTTATCAGTTTCAGGAGATTTGGGGCTGAGACGATGGGGTCTTCTAAATATACAATCATGTCGTCTGCAAATAGAGACAATTTGACTTCCTCCTTTCCTATTTGAATATCCTTTATTTCTTTTTCTTGCCTGATTGCTCTAGCTAGAACTTCAGTACTATAATTGAATAGGAGTGGTGAGAGAGGGCATCCTTGTCTAGTGCCAGATTTCAAAGGGAATGCTTCCAGTTTTTGCCCATTCAGTATGATATTGGCTGTTGGTTTGTCATAAATACTTTGTATTACTTTGAGATACATTCCACCAATGCCTAGTTTATGGAGGGTTTTTAGCATTAAGGGCTGTTGAATTTTGTCAAAGGCCTTCTCTGCATCAATTGAGATAATTGTGAGGTCTGTTTCTGAGGATAAAGCGAAGAAACTGAGGCCAGCACCAATATAATCCAATGCAAGGGAATTTATTCAGGCTCCCGGGTGAGGTTCTGTGGTCCAGACAGGAGGGGCCGGAGAAGTCGCACTGACTTCTCTTAGACAGGGGATTTTACAGGGAGTGACTTGGGCTATTTTTACAAAGTCTATTTTTAGACAGGGGGTTTTATAGGGAGTGAAACAGCTCGATTGGTTGTGGGAGAGCAAGACTGCTACTGGGTCAGTTACAAGCCTTGACCTAGGACTTGGCTTATTGTTGGTTGGAATTACTTGCCTGCTATTGGTTGTTAAAGCTGGACTGCTATTGGTTGTTAAAACTCGGCTGCTATTGGTTGTTAAGGCTTTGTTGCTATTGGTTGTTAGGAAGCTATGGTTGCAGCACCCTGTTTGCATACTGGGCTCTTTAAGAGGAAACCAGGCTGTGCGAGCAAGGGAGAAGGGAACATGCCCGAGCATGTCTGAGCTTGCTCGGGGCTTGTGAAAGGGAAAAGGAGCGGCGGAGGGAGGGAGGGGTGGGGAGGTGCATCCGAGCTCCCAGCAAGGCAACCGGCCTTACAATAATCATGTGGTTTTTGTCTTTGGTTCCGTTTATGTGGTGAATTACGTTTATAGACTTGCATATGTTGAACCAGCCTTGCATTCCTGGGATGAATCCTACTTGGTCATGGTGGATAAGCTTTTTGATGTGCTGTTGCAATTGGCTTGCCAGTATTTTATTGAAGATTTTTGCATCTATGTTCATCATGGATATTGGCCTGAAGTTTGTTTTTCTGTTGAGTCTCTGCCTGGTTTTGGTATCAGGATGATGTTGGTTTCATGATTTGGGAAGGATTCCCTCTTTTTGGATTATTTGGAATAGTTTCAGAAGGAATGGTACCAGCTCCTCATTGTTTGTCTGGTACAATTAGTCTGTGAACCCATCTGGACCCGGGCTTTTTTTGGGTGGTAGGCTCTTAATTGCTGTCTCAACTTCAGACCTTGTTATTGGTCTATTCAGGGTTTTGACTTCTTCCTAGTTTAGGCTTGGGAAGAGGCAAGTGTCCAGGAATTTATCCATTGCTTCCAGGTTTACTGGTTTATGTGCATAGAGTTGTTTGTAACAATCTCTGATGGCTGTTTGAATTTCTGTGGAATCTGTGGTGATATCCCCTTTATTGTTTTTTATTGCATCTATTTGGTTATTCTCTCTTTTCTTTTTTATTAATCTGGCTAGTGATCTATTTTGTTGATCTTTTTGAAAAACCAGCTTCTGGATTTATTGATTTTTTGAAGGGTTTTTTGTGTCTCTAACTCCTTCAGTTCTGCTCTGATCTTAGTTATTTCTTGTCTTCTGCTAGGTGTTGAATTTTTTTGATCTTGCTTCTCTAGCTTTTTCAGTTTTGACAATAGGGTGTCAATTTTAGATCTCTCCCTGCTTCTCATGTGGGCATTTATCCTTATATATTTTCCTCTAGAGATTGCTTTAAATGTGTCCCAGAGATTCTGGTATGTTGTGTCTTCGTTCTCATTGGTTTTGAAGAACATCTTTATTTCTGCCTTCATTTCATTGTTTATCCAGTCAACATTCAAGAGCCAGTTGTTCAGTTGCCGTGAAGCTGTCCAGTTCTGAGTTAGTTTCTGAATTCTGAGTTCTAACTTGATTGCATTGTGGTCTGAGAGACTGTTATGATTTCCATTTTTTGCATTTACTGAGGAGTAATTTACTTCCAATTATGTGGTCAATTTTAGAGTAGGTTTGATGTGGTGCTGAGAAGAATGTATATTCTGTGGATTTGGGGTGGAGAGTTCTATAAATGTCTGTTAGGTTTGCTTGTTCCAGGTCTGAGTTCAAGTCCTGGATATCCTTGTTAGTTTTCTGTCTGGTTGATCAGTCTAATATTGACAATGAGATGTTAAAGTCTCCCATTATTATTGTGTGGGAGTCTAAGTCTCTTTGTAAGTCATTAGGAACTTGCCTTATGTATCTGGGTGCTCCTGTATTGGGTGCGTATATATTTAGGATCGTTAGCTCTTCTTGTTGCATTGATCCTTTTGCCATGATGTAGTGTCCTTCTTTGTCTCTTTCGATCTTTGTTGCTTTGAAGTCTATTTTATCAGAGATGAGAATTGGAACTTCTGCTTTTTTTTTTTTTTTTTGCTCTCCATTTGCTTGGTAAATCTTCCTCC
>PVKP010025154.1:7607-34160 GCA_004027715.1 Plecturocebus donacophilus | reverse complement strand
GGAAGAGAAGAAAGAAAGGAAAGGGAAGGGAAGAAGGGAAGGGAACAGAGAACAGAAGAGAAAGGAAGGGAAAGGAAGAAGGAAAGGGAAGGGAAGGGAAGAAGAAAAGGGAACAGAAGGAAAAGGAAGGGAAGGGAAGAAGGGAAAGGAATGGAAGAGAAGGGAAAGGAAGATAAGGGAAGGGAAGGGGCAACCTTGATTAGGCTCCCACCGCCTTCCCGGCTCCAGGTAAATGAACGTGTATGTTATGGTCATGCTGACATCCTTGTCTCCTCCTTTATCTTCAGAACAGAGCAGCAGTTATGAACACAGGCTCTGGGTCCGAACGGCCTTGGTTGGAATCCCAGTTCTGCTACTTGCTAGCCACGTGGCTTTGAGCAAGTTCCTTAACTTCTTCAAGCTTCACTTTCACATCCATAAAATGGAGACACTAGCAGAATCCACCTCACTGAGTTGCTGTGGGGATCTGATAATGTATTCCATGCAAAGTTCAGAATGAGTGCCTAATAAACGTTCATCCTTACGGAAACACACTGTTCTCTGAGTGTCAATCAGCTTATTCAAGTTCCTGCTAAAACGTGTTTCTTCTCCTCGTTACCACTCACACTTCCAAATTCAATGTCTAGAATCTCTACCCCTTGTCTCTACTTCACTGTCTTTAAAAAAAAAAAATCTTTCTATTTTCATAGAGGTTGTGAGAACTGAGGAGAAACAGCCCTTCTCCTCCCCTCTGGGCTCACAACCCTCTCTCCGCATCCCCTACCCCTCCCTATCTGTGCTGGCCAGTTGTTCACAAGTAGCTTAACAGTTTTGAGAATACAAAAACAGGAAATTATGCCCCAGCCCTAAGACTAAAAAACTCATGTGCAAATCCTTCAGTGGACAGATTTCTTCAGCTTTCAAAAACTAGGGCTTTGAAAAATCAGGTCCCATGGCCAAGATCTCTGGATTTGCTTAATCATTTCCTTTGCAAATTTATAACCTCTTTAACCATGAAGGGAGATGGTGAGAAAGGGGGAGGCGGGAGTTGAAAATGTTTTAAGTCAACCGCAAGACAGGACAGGAAATTCTGGAGGGGGGTGCATTTTTCTTTAATCCCTCAGTGGCAGAGAGACCTAAGATAGCAGCTCTGGAAAACTGTTTATTGTCCAAGAAATGACCGTTCTGGGATATTATTTTGCTGTTGATATTGACCCAGAGGAAAATGTGGCAGGCTTCTTCATTCAGGGCTTCACAGAGAATAGAAGGGCAGGGAAGGCGCTAAGACAGCCTGGTCTGACCCTTGACTCATGCAACAAACATTTATAGAGTGGCTGCCCTGCCCTCCAAAGGACAGAGAGGACGGAGGCGGCCTCTCAAAGACGTAAAATAACTTCCTCACTTTTCAATGCCATTTGAAATGTTAAAGAGCCTACTGGAGGCTGTCTACTAGAAGAATCTAAAACAGGTGATCCAAAGCTGTCTTATTATTAAAATGCCTGAAAGACAAAAAGAAGTGGGATTTTTTTTTTTTTTGCCCCCCTCCCTTCTCACTTTCTGAGTTTTTCTTGGCTAACCGGAGTAACGTACTTTTTTAACCTTTAAGGTAAGTTCCTGTATTTAGCAGTGGTTTTTATTTGAAGCCAGGGCCCAACCTACTTATGTTGACCCAGCAAATGGAATGGAATAGAAGAGAATACAATAGAAATCTCATGATGCATCACAGGTAACATGAGTAACACTCATTAGTGGAAGGTTCGCTTTGATTACTAATGCATGTGTATAGACTCAAAATGTATTTCTTATTATGATTTGTAGTAAGAAAAGTTTAAAAGCCTCTGATCTTTAATATAGTTCAGCAGCTAAAAGTGTGGGATCTAGAGTCTCCTAGCATGAGTTTGAACGTCAGCCTGTCACTTACTGGCTGTGGGATGTTGGATAGGCTGATTATCCTCTCTGGACCTCACTTAGTTAAGGGAAACAAGGAGAGATATAAAATGAGAGAGATAAATATAACACAATAAAGAGAGATATAAAATGAGAGAGATAAATACAACACAATAAAGAGAGATATAAAATGAGAGAGATAAATACAACACAATAAAGAGAGATATAAAATGAAGAGTGGATATGACATTGTCTGAATTGCTGGGGTCATTTATCTTCAGAAAACTCCATCCTGCCCTCCGTATCTTTCATTTGGCCCAGTGTTCTGCTAATTGTCTGGGGTCTACTCGCCTTAGGGAAAGCTACTTCTTCTATCTTAACCTCTCTTGATTTGATCTCCCTTCATCCCCTCCACCTCCAGTTGCTAGCTCCAACATCATCTGTGGAAAACCAAAGCCATTTAATACGTAGAATTTCTCGTGGGAAAAATGGCTGCACAGTTGCAGACCATCTTACCTACTGAGTACAAAGATAAAAGCTAGACAAAAACCTTGAAAGCAACGGTAAGAGTGACAGTTGACTTTTCAACAGAATTAATGAAAGCCCAAGGACAAAATCCTAAAAAAAAAAAAAAAAAAGAAAAGAAAAGAAAGAAAGAAAGAAGGAAAAGAAAACATAAGCTAAGATGGGAAAGAAAGAAAAGAAGAAAGAAAAAAGTAAGGGGTTAGAAAAAAAAACTGCCAACCTATAATTCTACACCCAGTAAGAAATAGTTATCAAAATTGAAGGTAATTATGTTTTCAGATAAACAAAAACTAAATTGCTGTGTTACTAACAGATCCCCACTAAAAGAAATACTAAAAGATTCCCTTTAAGAAGAAATAAAATGATCTCAGATGGAAGAATAAAAATGTAGGAAAGAATTAAAAACAACAGAAGGATAAATGTGTTGGTAAATCTAAAGGAATACCAACTATATTAAAAGATCATAATAATGTCTTCTGGGATTTAAAATATATGTAGAAGGCTGGGTGTGGTGGCTCATGCCTGTAATCCCAGCATTTTGGGAGTCAAAGTGGGTGGATCACTTGAGGTCAGGAGTTCGAGACCAGCCTGGCCAGCATAGTGAAATCTCGTCTTTACTAGAAATACAAAAATTAGCCAGGCGTGGTGGCACAGTAGTAGTCTCAGCTACTCAGGAGGCTGAGGCAGGAAGATTGCTTGAACCCAGGAGGCAGAGGTTGCAGTGAGCCAAGATCACACCACTGCACTCCAGCCTTCATGACAAAGTAAGACTCCATCTCAAAAAGAAATAAAATAAAATATATGAAGAATTAAAATACACGGAAGCAACAGCACAAAAGGTAGTCAAGAAAAAAAGGTACTAAACATGTTCCAAATTCTTTTATTGCCAGAGAACTAACAAATTTTATTAGATTCTGATAAGTCAGGAGTTATAATTGTAGTCCATAAGGTAATTAAAAAATATAGAAATAACAAGCTAATAGGAGAAGTACAATGATTGAAAAGAAAGACCTCATTAATTTAAAAGGTCAGAAAGGAGAAAAGGGGGAACTTATAAAAGTTGAAACTAATTAAAAAGAGTCATATATTAATATTGTGATAGTACTATACTAATAATTACTTTAAGTGCAAATAGAGTAAATATTCCCATTAAAAGACAGATTTTATACTAAATAAAAAAACAAAAACCCAAATCCTTTTACATGAGATAAGCCCTAAATATAAGCACATAGACAAGATGAAAATAAAAAAGATAGAAACAGATATTGCATGAATATAGTAACCAAAAGAAAGCTAGTGTAGCCATTCCAGTATCAGATGAAATACACTTTTAGAAAAGAAACAATATAAACGATAAAGAGGAATATCTTATAATAACAAAAAGGATCAGTCCTACCAGAAAAAGCAATTCCAAGTCCACAGCACCTACTAGAATAGCTTCAATATACCTAAAGCAGAAACTGCCAGATCTAAAAGGAGAAATAAATCCAGAATTATAGAGGTAGGCTTTAACATATTTCTATCAGCAACTGATAAACAAAAAAATAAGTCAGTAAGAATGGAGAAATTTACACATTTGGCCTAATTGACATTTGTAGAACAAAGCAACCAATAACTGCAAAATGCATCTTCTTTTTCTAAGTGCACATGGGGCATTTAATGAAAATCGTCACATGCTAGACTATGGAGTAGATCTCAACAAATTTCAAATGCTAAAAGCACACAATATGTTCACCGACCACAGGCAAATTAGCTAGAAGTCAATAATTAAGGATAAGAAAATGTCTAAGTAATTGGAAATTAAGCAAAGCAATCCAAATAGCTCATGATTTAAGAGAAATCACAGTAGAAATTAGAAAACATTTATGTGACATATCAAAATGTAGGATTCAGTTAAAGCTGTGCTTATAGGGAAATTTTTATCTTTAAATAAACATATCAGATAATAAGAGAGAAAGAAAATGAATGACCTAAGCCCACACTTCAGAAAATTAGAAAAATAAAAACAAATCAAACCTAGAAAAATCAGAAACAAGGAGATAACAAAGATGAGAAGACAGTTATGAAAAGAAAATAAATGTACAACAAAACATCTCTTTGCAGAGACGCAACGCCTCTTATTGTTAGATGAACAGACCTACCATTCATTTGTTCATCCATTCTTGCATTCATTCATTCATTCAATAAATATTTACTGAGAATCTATGCTGTGGATCAGGTACTGTTCTAATTTCTTAGAATAAGAAAATGAACAAAACAAAATTCTTGCCTTCAAGGAGCTTATATTTTGGTACAGGAAACAGGCAATAAACAAACAACTAGTGATGAGATGTCAAAAAGAGGAATGTGCTATTAATAAATGAAAAAGCAGTCATACAGAACAAAGGACGAGTGAATTTCGTTGGGTTGACCAAGGAAAGGCTCTTTCAAGGTGACATTTGACCAGTGAGTTTCATAGAATTCGGAGTGAGTCATGCAACTATGAGGAAGCAAAGCATTCCAGACAAAAGGAAGAGGTACTGTATAAGCCCTAAGGTGAATGCATATTTGGCACATTGAAAAAAGCTTGTGTGCTCTTGGATAATGTTGAACAGGCTGTCAGAAACCAGAAAGGGCCTTGTAGCCATGATGGTAAGACCTAGATTTTAGCTTGAACTTGGTAGGAAGATGCTAGAGCATTTTCAGCAGGGAAGTAACAGAATCTGATCATTCAGAAGACATGTTTTTTCATTTAGCCTCCACGTCGGTTAATTTGTCACTTCGCTCCCCGACAGTCTTCTAATTAAAGTCTTGTAATTAAAGTTCTATTAGCATGATTTTCCAAGGAAAGAGCAAACTTCCTCCATAAATAAATCCCCCTGCCCTCCTGCCAGGAAAGAAGACTTTAAGCAGCTTTCCTAAGATCGATTTTTCACCCTGTGATAGTTGGATGCCAGGAAAGTAACAGAGACAAAGCAGGTTAAAATCATCAGAGAAGTCTGAGGTTGGTTGAACAGGTGTATGTGAAAACCCTTAACCCTACAGGAAGGATGTGGGAATATGAGGAGGGAGTAAAAATATGATGAAACTGAAAGTGGACTTTCTGTTCTGAGCTCAAGAAACATTTCTACGATGCAAGCAAGTAGAAACGTAAATGTACACCTCAGAGAAGAGTTTCAAGTCACAGATATGGATGTGGTAGCCTTCAAAAGACAGTGATCATTCCAGCAACAGTTTTCAAATGCAACCTCCCCCGTACAGCCTAAGAGCACATTTCTTTGGGGAAGAGGCAAAACATTCTGTTAAAATGTGAATTTGTTTCCAAGATTTAAATATAAGAAATATGCATACACAAATTCAGATTTCCATGTTCTCTTGAAATACTGGGAGTTGGGGGATCATGGACAAAATATTGGAAACCATATGACCCTCCCCCTCTGCTGGGGCTTAGTCTCACTTTTACATAATCCCCGCAGAACTTTTCTTGCCTGCTCAGCCCCCCGGAGCTGTCTACAGATATGGTCTCTAGTTTAAGAAATGAGGTTGATGAGGGTTGCGTGCAGTGGCTCACGCCTGTAATCCCAGCACTTGGGGAGGCTGAGGTTGGCAGATCACAAGGTCAGGAGATCAAGACCATCCTGACCAACATGGTGAAACCTTATCGCTAGTAAAAATACAAAAAATTAGCTGGGCGTGGTGGCACGTGCCTGTAATCCCAGCTACTGGGGAGGCTGAGGCAGGAGAATTACTTGAATTAGGGAGTCAGACGTTGCAGTGAGCAGAGATAGAGCCACTGCGCTCCAGCCTAGCAACAGAGCTAGACTCCATCTCAAAAAAAAAAGAAAAGAAAAGAAAAGAAATGAGGTTGATGAATTGAAGAACAGAAAGCACATTTCTCAAAGCATTTCCCAGATGACCACCAATCCTATAAGGTATTCTAAGGAATATAAAGCTTCGCATTGTGGTAGGCAGAATTCTAAAGTGATTCCCAAGATTGTCCCCTCCTTGCCCTGGTATACATGGCCTCTATAATCCCCTTAGCTGGACCTTTGAATGGACGACATATCGCTACTCTGATTAAGTTATATGACAAAGGTAAAAGAATTTTGTATCTAAGGTCCCCAGTCAGTTGACTTTGATTTAATCAAGAAGAAGATTATCCTGGTTAGGCCTGGTTTAATCGGGTGACCCTTTAAAAAGAACTAGGGAAACAGGCCGGGCGCAGTGGTTCTTGCCTTTAATCCCAGCACTTTGGGAGACCGAGGTGGGCGGATCACAAGGTCCGGAGTTAGAGACCACCTTGGCCAATATGGTGAAACCCTGTCTCCACTAAAAATACAAGAAAAAATTAGCGGGGTGTGGTGGGGCACGCCTATACTCCCAGCTACTTGGGAGGCTGAGGCAGAATTGTTTGAACTCAGTAGGGGGAGGTTGCAGTGAGCCGAGATCACACCACTGTACTCCAGCCTGGGTGTCAGAGGGAGCCTCCGTCTCAAAGAGAAGGGAACGAGGGCAGCAGCAGCTGTTGTCCCATGGCCTTGTACAGGACATATTACAAACTGCCATGCCGCAGAGAAAGCAACATCGAGGCCAACTAGGAGCTCTAGGAGCTGAGAACCTCAGTCTACAACTGCCAAGAACGGAATTCTGTCAAAAACCAGTGAGCTCAGAAAAGGACCCAGGCCTCAAATGAGATTACACCTCTGACCGACGTGTTGTTTTTAGCCTATTGAGACTCAAAGCGAAGGACCCAGCTAACTTGTACCCAGAGTCTCAAACTGTTAGATAGCAAATGGGTATTGTTTTAAGCTGCTAACTCTGCAGTGATCTGCCACATAACGATAGAAAATTAACACACGTGTCCATTCAACAAACACTCTGTCCATTCAACAAAAATGTGTCCATTCAAAAATATTAATACCCATTAATGCACACGTGTCCATTCAACAAACATTTAATGAGTGTCCCTACTGCATGCTACGTGCTATTCTAGAAACTGAAGACGCACAGAGAGCGAAGCAGACAGAGTTCTTGCCCTCCTGGAGCTTACGGTCTAGTAGGGCAAGTCGGATAATAATAGAAAAAACAGAGGCCGGGTGCGGTGGCTCATGCCTGCAATCCCAGCACTTTAGGATACCAAGGCAGGCAGACTGCTTGAGCTCAGGAGTTTGAAACCACCCTGGGCAACATGGCAAAACCCCATCTCTACTAAAAATACAAAAAAAAAATCAGCTGGGCATGATTGTGTGTGTCTGTAGTCCTAGCTACTCAGGAGGCTGAGATAGGAGGATTGCTTGAGACAGGGAGGTGGAGGTTGCAGGGAGCTGAGATCGCGTCACTTCCCTCCAGCCTGGGCGACAGAGCAGGGTCACACATTTGACCTTCAGCGGTCACACAGTTTGGGAGTTTTGTTTTTGTTTTGTTTTTGTCTCAAAACAAACAAAAACCAAAAAAACGTGTGACCGCTGAAGGCTAAGAAGGACAGAATATAACTTCCTCGTACACACTCCTGAAGGTTATATTAATAGATTCTGGGTTACTGATTCTAAGTAGCAGAAACCAATGAGCAAAGATCATCAATTCAAGAGGTTACATAAGCAAAAATAATAGTAATAAATAAACAAAGAGGAAAAAAGAAATACAGTTTTATTAATGTTGGTAAGTGCCACACACCTCAAAATACTAAGTCAGGGAAAGGGGACGGGATGTGATAGCAAATGGGTATTGTTTTAAGCTGCTAGCTCTGCAGTGATGCCCTCCACACAGCGGCCAGAATGAGTCTTTTAAAATTCAATTCGGGGCCAGGTTCGGTGACTCACTCCTGTAATCCCAGCACTTTTCGAGGCCGAAGCAGGTGGATCACCTGAGGTCAGGAGTTCAAGACCAGCCTGGCTAAGATAGTGAAACCCTGTTTCTACTAAAAATACAAAAAACTTAGCGGGATGTGGTGGCAGGCACCTATAATCTCAGCTACTCAGGAGGTTGAGGCAGAGAATTGCTTGAACCTGGGAGGCAGAGGTTGCAGTGAGCCAAGATCGCACCGCTGCACCCCAGCCTGGGGGACCGAGAGAGAATTTGTCTCAAAAAATAAATAAATAAAAATAAAATTGAAGTCAGATCAGCTCCAAGCCTTCCGATGGCAGAAACCAGGAGAGGCGTTTGGAGGCTCCTGCTGTCATGCAGCTTGGTGATGACTGGAATTGGACGGAGGCGCTGCTGCCGGATGGAGAAGAGAGATCAGATTCTGGACCTGTTTAGAAGATGGGGAGGGTGGGGTTTGCTGTTGGACTGGATGAGGGTAGGAGACAAAGACAGGAGCCCGGGTTGATGATGAAGGACTCAGAGCTCTGAATCAGGAGTGGCTGATTCACGCTGGGTACTTAGCATTTGGGAAAGGTAGGGGTGTGTGTGTGCAATGTGGTCAGACGCTAGTCAGGAGCATTTACATACATGAGTCAACCTGGGAGTGAACTTGTGTCCAACTGAACATGAAGCAATTATTCAAAGTTGGTTTCCGGAATATTCCCAGGGTGAAATAACTTCCTGTGTTTATCACTGTCTTCTCAGTGTAAGTGTTTGCTTGTCTAGTGAACTGCGTTAGCCTTGTCTGTTGAAACTTGGAGTGCTGGGCATGCAGGAAAAAATCTGTGAAAAATCTCAGGGAACTGACAGACACTTCCAAAGAAAAGAAAGTGAACATTATCCTTGGGCTCTTTTATGAGAGGGAAATTGTTTTATTTAGTCAGCTCCTGACTGAGTATTGCCTGTAGGTAAAGGTCTAGGGGAGTGATGAATAAGAAAAGCACAGAACACCCCATAATAATAATGGGAGGGAGCCCCTTCAAAGCCCAAACGTCCAGAAAATACGATGGGAGATGCTGCATGCGTCATCATGTTGCAGACCCTGTGTGATTCCCTTGAATCACATGGATGGCTAAGAACATGGATTCTAAAACTCGGCTCTCACCAGGCGCGGTGGCTCACGCCTGTAATCCCAGCACTTTGGGAGGCCGAGGTGGACGGATCACAAAGTTGGGAGATCAAGACGATCCTGGCTAACATGGTGAAACCTCATCTCTACTAAAAATACAAAAAATTAGCTGGGTGTGGTGGTGCGAGCCTGTAGTCCCAGCTACTCAGGAGGCTGAGGCAGGAGAATGGCTTGAACACGGGAGGCAGAGGTTGCAGTGAGCTGAGATTATGCCACTGCACTTCAGTCTGGAGACAGAGCGAGACTCCATGACAAAAAAAAAAAAAAAAAAAAAAAAAAACCATCTCTCCCACTGAGCTACGTGGGAGAGCTTGTTCAAGCTAAGACACTGAGCTTGACCATCCTGTCTCAGTTTCTTCACTATAAAATGGGGGTGGTGCTATTATGATAACAATGGTGTTATTCTATGGTAATAATATCATCATCACAGAAATAAATCAGAAACAGACACGCACTGCTCAGAGCAGTGCCTTGTATCATGTTAGCACAAAATCAGCATCTGCAATTTTTATCATGATGCTGTTTCAGATATGTATTTTTTGTTATTATGAAACCACAACATATTTTTAAATGTCAGAGGAGAGAATGGAAAAACAACCATCATAATCTCATTTCCCTGGTACAATCTTAATTTTACACAGTCCCTGCAAATAGTTTCAACACTGATCATTTTATACTTACGAAAGTAGCTGGCATATAGTAGGCACTCAATAAAATGCTTACTGGCTAACTGCCCAATTCAGTGGAAACTATTTTGTTTTATGTTTTGTGTGCCTAAAATTATATCAGATATATTTCGCTTTGGTTCTTTTTTTTTCTCATAAACTACACAATTACAATTTTATGGCTACAAGATATCTCACGGTGTCAATGTAACAAGCCTCAAATAAGTCATTTTTCTTTTGCTATACTATTATACATGGAATTACTACAAACCATACTATTTTAGATAACACCACATTGAACGGTTTTGGACACAGTGTTTTGCTTTTTTTCTAAAATTTCTTAAGACCACTGTGGAATTTGGAAATAAATACTCTCAGCTAAATTTTCAAGTTATCTGTAAGCGAGCCTTAAAAAGTTAAACCAAAATGAGATTCTTTTTATAGGATCAGGTTGTAATAAAATGAACTTGGCTGGGCGCGGCGGCTCATGCTTATAATCTCAGCACTTTGGGAGGCCAAGGTGTACAGGTCACAAGGTCAGGAGTTCAAGACCAGTAGAGATGGCAAAACCCCATCTCTACTAAAAATACAAAAATTAGCCAGATGTGGCTATGCACGCCAGTAGTTGGGAAGCTGAGGCAGAAGAATTGCTTGAACCCGGGAGACAGAGGTTGCAGCGAGCCAAGATTATACTACTGGACTCCAGCCTGGGCAACAGAGCAACACTCATCTCAAAAATAATAATAAAATAAAATGAACTTCACACTTTTTTTTTGTCTTTTCTTTTTCCTTTTTGTGGATAAGGGGGTCTTGCTATATTGCCCAGGCAGGTCTTAAACTCCTGGGCTCAAGCAATCCTCTCACGTCTGCCTCCCTAAGAGCTGAGATTACAGGCGTGAGTGAGCAACCACACCTGGCCTAAAATGAACTTCACAAGACAACAGTGATGTGAATGAAACAGTGACCTCATTTTCATTTTGAAAAGCTGCTTCTCCCTCTTTCGAAAAAGTTGTATTAGAAACAACTCCTCCGACATTCTATTGATCTTTCATCTGAGGTTAATACAAGATATGAGTATTTTGATGTATTCATTAACAAAAAGAACAATCAATTCACCTTTAGTAGGTGTAAGTAAGGGAAGACCTCAGCAGATCTGGTTAACTCTCAGTTTGGCTTTAGGAAGCCACAGTGGGTCGGGCGCGGTGGCTCACTCTTGTAATCTCAGCACATTGGGAGGCCAAAGTGGGAGGATCACCTACAGCCAGAAGTTCGAGACCAGCCTGGCCAACATGGCGAAACCCCATCTCTACTAAAAATACAAAAATTAGCCATGTAATCCTAGCTACTTGGGAGGCTAAGGCAGGAGAATCACTTGAACCCAGGAGGCAGAGCTTGAGCTGGGCTGAGACCGTGCCACTGCACTCCAGCTTGGGCAATAGAGTGAGACTCCATCTCAAAAAATAAAAATAAAAAATAAAATAAAAAGCTGCAGCTGAAAATTTTGCAGCTACATATTGTATTTTCTAAAGCAGCAGTCCCCAAATCTTAGGACATGTTGGATGGATAAATTTCTCGCTCGTGGTGCTGGTAAAGCAGAGAGGAAGGGTGAGTCACGGCAATCTTTTTAACAGTAACGTTTACAGACCTCCAGGAGAGCACTTCCCTAGTAATGCAGAGACCATGGCTGCACATTGATGCTCGCTTTATAATGGAAGACTAAGACTCACGGTCCAGAGTGTGGGCCGCACACAGTGGCTCACGCCTATAATTCCAGCACTTTAGGTGGCTGAGGTGGGCAGATCACAAGGTCAGGAGTTCAAGCCCAGCCTGGTTAATATGGTGAAACCCTGTCTCTACTAAAAATACAAAAATTAGCCAGGTGCAATGGCAGGTGCTTGTAAACCCAGCTACTCGGGAGGCTGAGGCAGGAGAATCCCTTGAACCTGGGAGGTGGAGGTTGCAGTGAGCCGAGATCCCATCACTGCACTCTAGCCTGGGCGAAAAAGCAAGACTCCGTCTCAAACAAATGAACAAAAAAAACAGAGTGCGGTCTCCAGAACCTGGAAGTCGTGAGTGTGAACAGCGGCTTTGCCACTTGCTACCTGGGGGCTGCAGGCAAGTGAGTAACTGACCAAGGCAGGGTTCAGGGTCCCAGGTCTCCTGGCCTCCAAAGTCCCTGGGCTTCCATACCTCATGCTAGGCTCTCCAGAGTGGTTCTTCTCCTACTTTGGTTGATTCTAAAGTTCCCTGGAAGAGGGAAGAATGAAAACGATCCCTTAGTGAGAGACGATGGTCGCAGAAGAGGTAATGAGGAACGGCTGTTTTCAGGATCTATTTGAGGAAGATGTGACAGAACCATACAATCTCTGTGAAATCTGACTGTATACTGAAAGGAAGCTTCAGCACACGACAGTGTTCCACAGATGCGTTCACTGACTTGAACGAATGACTGCCAAACCTGCAATGTGGGGCCCGTGCTTTAAAAAATCTGCAGATTAAAAAGAGAATCTTTCTCCTTTTCTTTTTTGGGAAAGGGTCTGTCACCCAGGCTGGAATGCAGTGGAGAGTCATGGCTCACTGCAGCCTCAAACTCCTGAGCTCAAGAGATCCTCTGCCTTAGCTTCCTAAGACTACGCCCAGCTAATCTTTTAAATTTTTTTGTAGAGAATGTTTTGAGCTATGCTGCTCAGGCTGGTCTCAAACTCCTGGCCTCAGGGGATATTCCCACCTCGCCTCCTAAAGTGCTGGGATTACAGGCAAGAGCCACCACAACTAGCCATGTCCTTTCTGATTTTATCGCTTGAATTATGGCCATAAGGCCGGATGAAAACAAAATTAGAGAACCTGAGAATGAAATCATTGACTCAGCAACTGTTGCATGTTCTCCTCTATGATTTATTCCATTTAATCCTCAGAGGAACCCAGTGAGGTGGGGCTCTTCGTCCCCTTTCCGCATATGAGAAAACCGAGATGTAAAGAACTTATAGAATTTGCCAGAAGCCACAGGAACTGTTAAGCAAAAAAACAAGGATTCCAAAGGGGAGTGTGTGATTCTCAGTTTGCAGACTGAATCACGAGGCTGCAACCCCTCCTGCCATGCAGGGGAAAGCGGGGGTGGGGGTCCAGTCAGTATGAGGGAGGTGGGCAAAGTCCTCTCTGTGGATCTCACAACTCGTTCAGGTCAGCCTGAGGAGACTGAGGCCACATCGCTGTTACCAGCTTGTGTCTACAGTTCCCGAGAGTTCTGTGTTTCTCCCACAAAGAACACACAACAGCCCCTTGAGTTGGGAGCGGGAAAGAGATGACTTTTGTTACCCAGTCTTGGGGAACTTGATGGTTCTAGGTCCTTCTCACTGTGTAGAAGCCTGACACTTGATATTTGGGGAAAAGGTGGGAGAAAAAAAGACTCCAAAGTCCAAGGCCACGCTGCTTTGGGCCCGCCTGCCTGATTCTTTGCCAAACAGGAACCCTTCCTTGGCTGCCTTCCCTCCTAAATGATTTTCAAACTACGGTTTTAAAAACAGTTCCTTCGGGGAATTATAAAAGTAATCATGTTTTCGATGGAAAATTGTTGTGTCAACAGAAATGCCTGAAAAATAGAATCACCAATTTCCCCATCACCCAGGGAGAACCACTGTTAACATTTTAACTACTTTTTCTTTTTTTCCTTATGTATAAATGCTATTTTGTAAGCCCTCAACCGCATAAAAAGTTTTGTAGCATGCACTTTTAAAAATTCATCATTGTAGCACCAGCATTTTCCCATGTTTTAAAATTTTTCTAAAACTTGGAAAACATTATTTTTAATAACTACCTAATAGTCTACCCATAGATTATTATAGCATTTAATGATTTCTCCATCGGTGGACATTCCTTTATATCCTATTTCAAGCAGCATTTCCCTCATACAAATGTTTAGCCTTTATACAGAGATTATAGTTTGATCCCACCAATCAAACTACTTGTATTTCCCACCAACTTCCTTCTAGGCTTTTCTGTATCAGAAGAGTTGGGATGTAAATGACAGGAGTGATCTCAACTCAGAAACAAATTCCATTGCTGAACTGTAGCAGCAACGCCCCCTGAGGAGAAGGGAACGTGCCCTTTCAGTGAGCTTTTGGGTCGCTCCAATTAAAAGCGAACCAACGCAGAAGTTCCCCTTGACTCTCTTCTCCTACCCCATCCCAGCCACCCTGCAGCCTTATGTTGCTCTTCCCCTCAATTTCAATTTCTACCTCCTTACCTCCCATTTACTTCACAACATGCTGTAATCTATGTTCCACTCCCACCACGGCTGAAACAGCCCTTGCAAAACACTAAATCCATTGTGCTGCGCTTCACATTAATTGCTAATTGCACAAGTGATACAGAACATCACTTTCTTCGTGAAAATAGTCATTAACAACTTAAAAATAAACGTAAATATTAAATTCACTTTTAACCACTTATTCCCAATCTCAGGAACATCAAGAGTATCTAGGATTGCACATGCGATGCATTTTCTTCAGATCCTGTTTCTAAAGAAGTGGAGGTGGAAATGAGAGGGGAAGAGGAGGGACGAGGAGGCGGGCGAAGGCACAGCCCAGGCCACCTATGATGCTATATTTACCTATAACTCTACTTTGGTGTGTGTTTTATTTGGTTTTTTTTTTTCTTTTGAGATGGAGTCTTGCTCTGTAGCCCAGGCTGGAGTGCAGTGCCACGATCTCTGTTCACTGCAACCTCCGCCTCCCGAGTTTCAAGCAATTCTCCTGCCTCAGCCTACCGAGTAGCTAGGATTACAGACACCCACCACCATGCTGGGCTAATTTTTGTGTTTTTAGTAGAGACGGGGGTTTCGCCATGTTGGCCAGGCTGGTCTCGAACTCCTGATGGACATTCAGGTTGTTTCTAGTTCTTCACTGTAACAATCGATAATGCAACAAAGGGCACCCTTTATCCCTTCTCCCTGCGCACCTGTGAGAATTGCATTTCTCTAGGGCAGATGCAGAGAATTGCACCTGCAGGCTGACTGAGTGCGTACTTTTCCTTTTAACATTCATAGGCTCCCACAACCTCACCACCACCACAACGCGGCACATTTACATGAACAACCCATTTCAACCACATGCTACTCGGCTCTTCAGTAGCCTCGTACAGCAGGTTCCTCTCTTCTATCTTTACTCCACTTTGCCTGCTTGTTGCTTTCCCTCTCTCCCAGCCCGCTTCGCAATTCCCTTTGCAGTCTTCCCCACTGCTGTCTGTCCTGAAATGTGGCTGTTGCCTGGAAGGCTCCTTGTTCTGCCTGAATGATCTCGTATGTTCCTATGACTTGCACAACCAGTTTTCTCATGGGTCACAGACTCAAATACTTATAGAAGGCAGGCGGGGCAAGGAAATAGGGGGGAATCTTGTACCTCCCCCCATGTCCAAGCCCCGACCCCACCCCTCAGCCCCAGCTGTTGTTGCTTTATTAGAATCTATGCCTAATACGCTCAGATTTCTTTTTCTCTAAAAGGAGGTGGAAATCTAGCTTTGAGTATAAGTGCTTACATTTTCTTAAGAATTGAAAATCGATTCAAAAGAAACTTTAATCCCTTCTGTTCAACAGAACACCCCCGTGGAGTAGGTTCAGCTGCCAAGATCCCAGATGGTGACTTCAACCTCAAGCAAAATCACTCCCTTCCTCAATTCCTCCCTTTCCTAACCCTCACCTGTGCCTTATCCAATCAGGCGCCAGTCCTGTGATTCCACCTGAGAAATAATTCCAGAATTCGGCCCACCTTTCCGTCCTCACTGTCATTACCTTAATTCCAACTCACAACCAATCAAATCCTGACCGTGACCAGAACATTCTACCTGGCTTTCCTGCCGTTAGGTGACGCCTACCTTACCTGCCTTGTGCTACCCTCCAGTCCATTCAAAAGCATCCTTGCCATGGCTGCTGGAGAGAACCTCATGTCAGAGGAGGCAGGGAGGGGAGAAGAGGAAGAGAAAGAGAAAACATCCATGTCGTCCCCGCTCAGAGAGTCTTGCTGGCACCATGCTGCCCATAAAACAGCTGCCAACTGTGGTCACCTTTGTTCAGCACTTGACTCAGCATGATAAAATTTGATCCAACCTTATGAAATCAGATTTGATATAAGTATTTAGATATTGGGCTTTTCCTCTAACTGGCGCTGGACACAGTGGCTCACGCCTATAATCCCAGGACTTTGGGAGGCTGAGGCAGGCAGATCACCTGAGGTCAGGAGTTCAAGACCAGCCTGGCCAACATGGTGAAACCCTGTCTCTACCTAAAAATGCAAAAATTAGCTGGGCATGGTGGTGGGCACCTGTAATCCCAGCTACTTGGGAGGCTGAGGAAGGAGAATCGCTTGAACCAGGGAGATGGAGTTTACAGTGACCCGAGATTGCGCCACTGCACTCCAGCCTGGGCAACAAGATCAACGCCGCCTCAAAAATAAATAAATAAATAAACAAAAAACTAACTGGCTTATAGCACTGTGTCTTTAGTCTCCCATGGAATCAATCCGATGGAGCCAGGTAGTGACCACTGCTTTGGGGAGTCAGGTGCCTTACAGTCCTGCAGTTTTTCACCTGTCTCTATTTCTGTACCCTGGCCAGCCTCATACTGCCTGGCCCTGAAGGAGTTTCCAACCACTGAACCACAGGCCAAAATTCAATCTGTTAATGTGCCCGCAAGACCCTGTGTGAATGGCCCCTATGCCCCGCCATGGTCCCTACTCCCAGCCCTTCCCTTCCTCCCCATCCTTTCTTCTACCACTAATAGCAGTTGACTCACAAAGAAATTATTTCAGACCTGAACCTAACCACCACTCAAATGCCATGGTTGTTTTAGTTACTTAAATCAAGGCAGACACATTTCTGTTCAGAGAGGTCTTCCCTTTGGCTCAATAAATCTCTCTTCAAATCGCTAATGAAGTTGAACTTGCTCTAGACACTGCATTTCAAGTTTATGAAACTACTACTGAAGCTCTTCATTTAGTTCTCAGGAGTGCACTACTCCGCTAAGATGCTAATAGAGGGAGACTGAGTTGCTGACGGACAAAGACACACCTAATTTATTTAAAAACCCCCAGGAGAAGTGCAGTGAAGCTCATTCAGTAAGAATGAGGTTCACATTCTTAGAGTACACATGCACGCACATACACACACACACCCTTAACTGTCTCCTCGACATATATAATTAGTATACATAATGATTATTTTGCTCCATGGTAATTAGCTAAAAATAAAAGTTGGCCCTATAATCTACTGAGTTAGGATGATTTTTGTTAAAACTAGATAATTTTCTGTATTTTAATAATTATTTGAAATGGTAAAGTCTACTTGATGCTTACCCTTAATTGAATCTTCTTTTTTTTTTTTTTTTTTTTTTAACTTTTTTTTTTTTGAGACGGAGACTCGCTCTGTGGCCCAGGCTGGAGTGCAGTGGCTCCGTCTCGGCTCACTGTAACGTCCGCCTCCCGGGCTGAAGCCATTTCCACCTCAGCCTCCCGAGTAGCTGGGATTACAGGCGCGTGCCACCACGCCCGGCTAATTTTTATTTTTAGTAGAGACGAGGTTTCACTATGTTGACCGGGCTGGTCTTGAACTCCTGACCTCAGGGGATCCGCCCGCCTCAGCCTCCAAAAGTGCTGGGATTACTGGAGTGAGCCATGGCGCCCTGCCGAGTCTCCCTTCTTAGTATTAATAACATGGCTTCCACTTTGTGGGGAGATGAAAACTACATTTCCCAGCCTCCTTTGCAACAAGGCATGGCCGCTTAACAGATCTCTGGCCAATGAGATGTCAGAATCATTGGTTGGGGTTTCCCCAAAAGCTCCTTAAAGGTGATAGCATGTAGGAGTGCAGACTTCAGTGATTCCTTCTGCCCTTCTCCCTGGAAGACGATGTTACTATCTGCTGTCTGGAAAACGACGTTCAGGGAAAGGTGAAAAAATCGGGCCTTAAAATCCACACCACATCAACACCTGCAGCTACCTACCTCTAGGTAGGTACCTGTGGATTATACCTCTGCCTCTAGCTCTCTACCTCTAGATTATGCAATAAATGAGAAACATGAATCTTACGTAAGCTGCTGGTGTCTGGGTTTTCCACTATAGACAGGCAAACTATATTCCGTTCAAAGTAGTTTTGAACAACTGAAGAAAATCAACGCATTTTTCCCACTGGCTAACCCCCTCAAAATCATGGGCAGGTACTAATTATGAAACAGCTGTCAATAATATTGTATTCATATTATCTCAAAATTCTTAATGTGCCATTTTACCATTTTCTGCCTTTTGATCCACATACAATCCAACATGAAATTTATCAACTACACATGTAAAAACAGTGATATGGAGAAACGAACCATCTGCAAAATTTCAACCCAAAGTTTTATTTCCATTTTGGCCTAAAGCAAGATGTTCCTTGTGGGGGTGGGAGGCCCTCAATTTCCCACCTTACTCTGCATGACTCAATCTGAATGCATCCCATTGGCATTCTGGACTTTTCTATAATCTCCTTTCCTTAATAAATTCAAGATTGCTCCACAAATCACCAACAGCTTATAATAGCGTTACTGTTTCTGGGCTAAACCAGGGATGCAGCACTGGCCAGTAGCGATGTCTATGGATTATCTGAATAATTGCTTCAATTCCCCACTTGTTTCTAAGTGAGTATAGGCCTCACCCCCGGGCATGGCTGAACATTACTCATAGTCAAACTGAGAGTTTCAACGCTAAATGTGACAATGTGTGCTATATCTGTTTTCTCTCTAGCAGATTATTCAAATACCATCTAGTTGAAGTCAAGCTGTCCCAAAGCCCACTGAATCTTTGCCCCAAAGGTCCCTGTAGGAGCCCTCGAAGACCTTCTTTTGCTATACTGTAATCTCTTTCTCAGTGAGTATGTGATGATTGGATGTTTTCAGCCCAATTCTTTTCTCCTGCCTCACGTCCCCTGGAGATCCCAATGGCTCCTTATAAAAGCCATGTGTGTCTTATCTCTTCCCATGCAGTTGCTCAAACCAGAAAGCAGGCTGGAAAACATTTCCCCAACTGTACTGTTTTTCATCATTTCTTTCTGACACCCTCAGATAACTTGTTAGCATATTGTCTTTCTCTATTCAGCGCAGCCCTCACCGGGGGTTTGGGGGCTTAATGACATCACCCAGGAATTTGTAATTAGAAACAAAAATGCCTCTTTCAAAATCTATTAACACTGGGAGAGGGAAGAAAAAAAACTTTTAAAGTTGCTGGTACAATCTCAAACGAATGAGGTCTCTTCGGACCAGACAGAAACGCTGCCAGCTTTCAGGACGCTCCCAGGAGAGCACTGGAAACAAGTCACAAGTAACCTTTCGAGTTGCTGTTGCCAGTGCCACATGCAAGGGCTGACACCAGGACCTGGGATTGGCCTTGAACGTTTTTTTTTTTTTTTGAGACACAGTCTCACTCTGTCACCCAGGCTGCAGTGCAATGGCGATCTTGGCCCACTGCAACTTCTGCCTCTTGGGTTCAAGACCACCCTGGCCAACACGGCAAAACCCTGTCTCTACTAAAAATACAAAAATTAGCCAGGCATGGTGGTGGGCGCCTGCAATCCCAGCTACTCAGGAGGCTGAGGCAGGAGAATCTCTTGAACTCAGGAGTTGAAGATTGCAGTGAGCCGAGGTCGCACCACTGCACTCCAACCTGGGCAACAGAGTGAGATTCCATCTCAAAAATAAATAAATAAATCATATAGGACAGAACAGATGCAAAACATTCACATCATCCTAGAAAGTTCTCTCTGAGCAGTGCTGGACTAGGAAGTCGGCTTTGCCTGGGACCCTCCTGGACTATACCTGCTGTCTACCAATAGCACCCTGTTTCACTCTCAAAAATGTCCTGGTAATTCAGCTACCCCCTCTGCCCACTGGGCGACAGTCTTTGCTAGGACTTCCCTGAAACCCAAAGCTCTTTGTCTTGATGAATAAGTTGGCAATGTCCAGCGATCTCCCTGCTTTTTTTTTCCCCCCTGATTCCCTCTCACTTATCAAAAGCAACAATTTTTGGAACAGGAAAAAAAAAAAATCCAAGAGAAGAAGTTCGTTTCTCCCCAATTAAATGATTTCCTTGTCAGCGGTTTCAGCTTTGTTTTGTATTTCCCTTTGCCTAAAGCAAGCAGCTCGGATGGGCGCCCTTTGCCCTGAATCATGCCCATAGATCACACGGGAAGGAGGCCCTCCAGGCTTCTCCTGAGCCCTGCTGGCCGCCCTCCCTCTCTCCCCATCCTCCCCTTCCCGCCTTGCCCAGCAGAGGGCATCTGAGTTTAATAGTCTCGATAAAGAACAATCACTTGGGATTTTTTTTTTCTTTCTTCCAGTAATACTTTTTCTTTGTGAGCAGCAATTGGGGTGCCAGCTAAGATAGGTCACCTGAAGGACAAGCTGTCAGAATCGGAGCTCAGAGCCCCCAGCTCGTTAGGGAACCGCACACTCAGCTCCCCCCCAGCTCGGGACGCCCAGCGGGAGCCTCCCTTGCAAACACCAGCAGACACCATTTTGCAGAACTCTTCAGGAACGCCAGTTAAACTGTGTTAGGTGCAACGCATGGAGCCAAGACCGGCACGGAGAGCGAAGGGGCTGGTCCGCGGGAAGCAAAGCTCCTGATGTTGGGATGGCTCTGGCTAAGGGCTTTGTAAACAGCCTTGCATCTCACACTTCTGCCAGGCAACAAAATGGTGGTGACTATTAAAAAAAAAAAAAAAATGCAGGGGTGGGGGAAGGGAGGAAGGTGGCAGCAGGTACCAGAAATGGACTTTATGCAGTTTTCTAGGGCTGTCCTTTACCAACAGTTATTCTCTTTTTCTCTCTTCCTCTCTCTTTCTCTCTCTCACTGTCTCTCTCTTGCTCTCTCTCTCTCTTGCTCTCTCTCTTTCTCTCTCTTTCTTCCCCCTCCCTCCCTGTCTTATTCTCCTTGCTATAGTGTCTGCAGTAATCTTCCTCCTCCTACTGAAGGGGGCCAGAGACCCAGCTAATTTGACTTCAGCTCCCCCTCCTCAGCCTTGCAAATTCCTTATTAAGCATAATTTCTGATTTGTTTCTCCATATCTTAAGGGGTGAGGTGCTAAGGCAAGTGATGAGTTGGGGTTATCTTGTTTGCCTGTTTTGGTACATTGAGCATATTTACGAGAGGAAAAAGCTCCTTTCTAGATAGGTGTTAAATGCTCTAAGATTCCCAGAAAAGCTGTGGAAGGGGCATCTAAATGGAAAATGTGCAGTATGACTCCATTGCACCTTTAAGAAGAAAACAAGCGGCTGATCTCCTGGGCTCTGGTGGGAGTGTGGCAGTGAGCGATTTGTCTGACTGCTGCACATTCGTTTCCTTTTCTATAATCATCTCACCTTCCTGAAGGAGTAAATAAGACAGTACAGTAAAGGGCTAGGCAAAGTTGCATGGCACAGCTTCGGTGAATGGCAGCTATTACTGTTGTATTATGTCTTTGCTTCAAGCTCTCTCCCTGGGCCTATAGCTTAGCTTCTGCACACAAATGCTTGATGGAGAGAGCTCTGTGTTATCTGAAGCCAGAAATTCTACAGCAGAGGTTTCGCTCCACCTCACCATTGATTTCCTTTCTGTGATTTTGTAAATCATCACTTTGTGATGCAGTTTCTCTCTGTATGAAATAAACGAGTATTTTTACCACCCCTTCTGAGACTATTGATGAAACACACTCGACAAACGTTTACAGCGCCCTTGTGAGGCACTGAGGAATGGGGAGAAATCCACACCTAACCACCACCAACCACCATGCAGCCCAGAGTGCTCAGGGCAGCGCCAGTTTTTGCCAAAGTGTTAATAGCCCCTCCTCTCACTCCTCCCAAGTGTCTTCGATGGGATGGTTAGTTATAAGGTCACCCTACAGAAAACAGAACCCCAGCCTGGAGAAGTTCAGAGTCAGGGTGAGAGAGAAGACCGTGGGGAGAAGGTGGGCACCAGAGACCGGATAACCAGGGAGAGAACAGATAGATACATAGTTAGACGGGTCATAGAGATACATAGAGAGAGAAGACAGATGATAGATACATACGTACATGCATACATACATACATACAGTATATATAGGCGAGTAGATAAAGATAGATAGGTATAGCCAGGCATGGTGGCTCAGGCCTGTAACCCCAGCACTTTGGGAGACTGAGGCAGGAGGATCACTTGAGTCCAGAGTTCCAGACCAGCCTGGGCAACATAACAGGACCCAGTCTCTATTAAATAAATTTTTAAAGGTAGGTAGGTAATAGATACATAAACAGATGACAGACACAGAGATACACAATACACACATAGATGATAGATCAATGGAAAACAGGTAGAGGATGGGTAGATAGATGGTAGATAGACACATACATACATATAGATGAGTAAAGATAGAAAATAGAAACATAAACATAATGGACACATTAGATACATAATGCATACATATATATATATATCAATAGAGGACAGATGGATAGAAGGATGGATGGATGGATGGATAAATAGATGCCTGGAGATGAAGAGAAGGAGACGTGGGAGAAATGAAGCTAAATGAAGAAAGCAAGGACCATCAAACCAGGCGTGCTTCCAAGGCGTGTACCTAATGAAATGACAGGTACCTGAGGACCTGGCGCAGGATCGCTCTACCTGCAGCTAAGACATAGCAAAGAAGGAGTTCACCTCCTCCAGACACAAAGAGGAAACCTCTGAAGAAAACCATCATAATACATAGAGTCATGTGTCATTTCCAAACATATAGTTGTATCTTATGCTTTATTATCTTTTTCCTTTGAACTTCCCTTGGGGCTGGAGGAGGATCCCATCATCAAGGTACACAAAGACCTCTCAGATGGCCTTGCAAATTGTAAAGGCTCGACCTGTCTTTCATTTTTAGATTCTATCCCATGTCAGGAAGTAACTACACAGCAGGCCAGGAGAGGGCGAGGGCTGGGTTAGAAGACGAGCAGCATTCGACGGGGGCAAGGATGACGGAGTGACAGTTCCTGCCACAGCTGGGGACAGGAGATAAGAAACAGCACAGAAAGCAGCCTCAAACATAAGAGCCCCAAACCTCCCTCTCACACATGGATACACACAGCAGAGAAGGATCCAGGGCTGGCCAAAGGAGAGATGGCTCTCATTTTATAAACATCTGTATCTTCTCCTCCACCAACTTCCTAAATGCCTTCTTCAATGTTTGTACAGGTTCCTAAGAAACAATATCAGCCAGCACCTGCTGCAAAGGGGCATCTCAGGATGTGCAATTGAATCCTCTGGCAACACCATGAGGTTGGCATCATTATCCCCACCGCCTCCCCCACCGAGGAAAGAGCTGGGGAGATGAATGGCTTGATGTCCCACAGCCAACCTAGCCTGCAGACCCAGGGTGGCAGCTCTCCTTCTGAAAGGCTTTCCTGCCGCCTCGAGCTGAGATTTGTCTTGCCTGCTTCTTAAAGCAATAGCTCCTCTTACCACTCCTTCAAAATACTTCTCAAATCCAGCTGCGCATCATCACCCGCCCCCTGCTATTACCCTAGTCTAAGCTACTCACACCTCTTGGTCAAAGACTACTAGAGCCTCCTCTCTGGTCCCTCTGCTTTCTGGTCGTCAACTCATTCCAGTGCCTGGTTTTGTCCCTGAAAGTCCCATGTCCCAGGAAACCCCTCCATCTCTGGTAAAGCCGGGTGACTGGTCACATTCTCTGCTGCCCACTTGCCCTCCTCCCTGCAATCTATTCTCTGAGAAGCATCAGTGTCGTTTTTAAAACGTAAAGCGAATTGTCTCATGCTGCTTAAAATCCTCCAGGGACTCCCCATCATCCTTCCAACAAAACCTAGACTCTTTAAAGGGTGACAATGATCTTCATGATATGGACCCTGGGCAAAGCTGAAGCAAGGATGACCAGCCCAGGGCAGGGAAGTGTGCTAGAGTTGGAGGCCCTCCCTACAAAGGCCACCTACAAGGGCCACCACCACTTCCGAATTTGTGAAGACCTGTATCACTCCAGTGGCCCCAGACCTGCACCCGCTGACACGTCTCTATCTCCCTGGGATCCTCTCTCAAGCCCTGACCTGATGGCCTCTGTCACTCCTCGCCATCCTTGCTTTCTTCACTCCAGCCACAATAGCTTCTGGCCAAGCGTGTTCCCACCTTGTGGCTTTTCCCTCTCGATACGGTTTGGCTGTGTCCCCACCAAATCTCAACTTGAATTTTACCTCCCAGAATTCCCACGTGTTGTGGGAGGGACCCAGGGGAAGGTAACTGAATCACGAGGTCCGGTCCTTCCCATGCTATCCTCATGAGAGTGAATAAGTCTTGTGAGATCTCATCGCTTTGTCAAGGGTTCCGCGTTTGCTTTTTCCTCATTTTTCTCTCACTGCCGCCATGTAGGAAGTGACTTTTGCCTCCTGCCATGATTCTGAAGCCTCCCCGGCCGTGTGGAACTGTTAAGTCCAATTAAACCTCTTTTTCTTCCCAGTCTCAGGTATATCTTTATCAGCAGTGTGAAAATGGACTAATACGCTCTCCCTCCCGGTGGCTCACTCCCCAGCCCTCGCAAGGCTGTGTCCTTCTGTCCCACATCCCGGTGGCTCACTCCCCAGCCCTCGCAAGGCTGCGTCCTTCTGTCCCACATGCATCTGTTACTCTCCCTGTTGTATTTTTCTTCCCAGCACTTACCTCCACTTGGCAGATAAACCGTTTCCGTAATTATTCGGCATCTCTCTTGCTCACTAGCTCCACGGACATGTGACTGATCTAGCACGGTCCCAGGGCCCAGGACAGTTCCTGCACGTGGGTACTCCATGAATACTTGCTAAGGGATGACGGGTGGGTCTCAGCGTCCTGTGCTGTTCTTCGATCCCTTCACTCCACCTGACTCTCTTCCACCCATTATCTGTCTTATTTTCATTCTTTTCCACCTCTTCTTATTCTCTTCTTAGCAATTGCCACTTCCCTCTTCCTCATAAAGTGGCCAAAAGAGGAAACAAAAAGAAAGAAAATTCAACATGCAGAAATACACTTGTCTTTCCCAATCTTGAAACTGGAGGTTTGCATGCCAAGGCAGGTGCTTTCAACAGCTCTTCTCAATGAAGCTGTATGAAACCTTCTGCAGGGGGTGCTCCTGGAAGCCCTGTGGCAGAGGGTCTTCACAGTGTGCTCATGGCCACACAGCTAGGACGTGGCAGCCACTACTGCAGCCACACTGCAGTCCACACAGCTCCAATCCAAGCGCCTCGTCATTTCACTCCATGCTCCGTGGCACTACTCAGTTAGGTCTGGGTCAGGATTTTAAACCTTCTTTGCTTAGGCTTGTTAAATTCCAGACTTACTTTTAAAAGCAAAAGAGGCTGGATGCAGTGTCTCACACCTGTAATCCCAGCACCTGGGGAGGCTGAGGCGGGTGGACCACTTGAGGTCAGGAGTTCGAGACCAGCCTGGCCAACATGGTGAAACCCTGTCTCTACCAAAACTAGAAAAATTAGCCAGGCGTGGTGGCAGGCACCTGTAATCCCAGCTACTCAGGAGGCTGAGGCAGGAGAATCACTTGAATCTAGGAGACAGAGGTTGCAGGGAGCTGAGATCACACCATTGCACTCCAGCCTGGGTGACAAAAGCGAGAGTCCAACTCAAAAACAAAAAACAAAAGCAAAAAGAAAGAAAAGAAAAGAAGAAGAAGATGGGCAGGGTGCAGTGGCTCATGCCTGTAATCTCAACACTTTGGGAGGCTAAGCCAGGCAGATCACTTGAGGTCAGGAGTTCAAGACCATCTTGGTCAACATGGCAAAACTAAAAATATAAAAATTAACTGGGCGTGGTGTCAGCCACCCAAGTAACTTGTAATCCTAGATACTCAGGTGGCTGAGGCGGTAGGATCACTTGAACCCAGGAGGAAGAGGTTGCAATAAGCCAAGATTACGCCACTACACTCCAGCCTGGGCGACAGAGCAAGACTCTGTTTCAAAAAAAAGAAAAAAGAAGAAGAAGAAGAAAGAAGAGAAAAAAGGAAACGCTATCATCCTTAAGAAGCAGCTAAATCCAATGCCTTTATCCATGATTCTCAGATTTAAGTATACATAGGAATCATCTGAAGAGGTTAATTCCCTAAGCCTCAGTGTCTGTAAAGCATCTATAAACAAGAATACTAAGGATAGCTACTTCCTAGACTTCCTGTAAAATGTTTTAAAGTTTTAAATGTGTTTTAACCAGGACCCTTTCAGTTGCAATGGCAGAAACCTCAACTCAAACAGGCTTAAGCAAAATAGGAATTTATTGACTCATATAACGTAATGATCCAGCAGTTGATAGCTTTAAGCATTGCTAAATCTAGGGGGCTCAGATCATATCCACTCCGTTCATTTATTTTTTTTTTCTGCTTTCCTCTACGTTGGCTTCATTCTTAGCTTGGCCCCTCTCTGTAGTAGACTCTGATTACTTCACGGGTACCTCTTCTCAATGTTAAGTCCCAGAAAAGATCAAAACATCCCTTGGCCAATAATTTTTTTTTTTTTTTTTTTTT